>SKCR01040130.1:0-58070 GCA_019454045.1 Zanthoxylum bungeanum | reverse complement strand
TAGCTTGGTAATTGTTATTGGTGTCTCAGTCGACAATATAATATGTGACTTGACACTTGTTGAGTATCCCACTCGACACTACATGTATGGAGAATCGGTATTAGGATATCCCACTCGACACTACATGTATGGGGTGATAATATCCCAGTCGACATTACCAGACTTGGCAATGATATCCCACTCGACACTACATGTATGGAGACTCAGCATGAGGAAGATGTCTCATTCGACACTACTCGTATGAAGCTTAGCACTTGTTAAGGATCTCATTCGACACTACACATGTGAAGATTGGCACTTGTTAAGAATCTCAGTCGACACTACCATGTGAAGCTTGGCACTCGTTAAAGATCTCATTCGACACTGCATATATGGTCTTGTAGAATGAGGATTGTAGAATGAGGAATGAAGACCCCCAATGGCTTTGTCAGGTCTTGTAGAATGAGGAATGAGAACCCTCATGGACCTTCATCAGGTTCATTCGACCGTAGTCTCGTGGTCTTCAGACGACATGGTCTCAGACTACAAGTCCTGTAGTATGAGGAATTATATCCTCATAGACCTTTGTCAGGTCCTGTAGAATGAGGAATGAGAACCCTCATGGACCTTCATCAGGTTCATTCGACCGTAGTCTCATGGTCTTCAGACGACATGGTCTCAGACTACAAGTCCTGTAGTATGAGGAATTATATCCTCATAGACCTTTGTCAGGTCCTGTAGAATGAGGAATGAGAACCCTCATGGACCTTCATCAGGTTCATTCGACCGTAGTCTCATGGTCATCAGACGACATGGTCTCATACTACAAGTCCTGTAGTATGAGGAATTATATCCTCATAGACCTTTGTCAGGTCCTGTAGAATGAGGAATGAGAACCCTCATGGACCTTCATCAGGTTCATTCGACCGTAGTCTCATGGTCTTCAGACGACATGGTCTCAGACTACAAGTCCTGTAGAATGAGGAATTATATCCTCATAGACCTTTGTCAGGTCATGTAGAATGAGGAATGAGAACCCTCATAGACCTTCATCAGGTTCATTCGACCGTAGACTCATGGTCTTCAGACGACATGGTCTCAGACTACAAGTCTTGTAGAATGAGGAATTATACCCTCATTGACCTTTGTCAGGTCTTGAAGAATGAGGAATGAGAACCCTCATTGACCTTCTTCAGGTCTAGTAGGGTGAGAAATAATAACTTTCTTGGACTTTTATCAAGTCCATTCGACAGGTCCACACGACAGTAGTCACATGGACCCTCATCAATAGAATGTGTGATGACCTTCATCAGGTTTAGTAGTATGATAAGGAAAAAGTCTTGGACCTTCGTCAGGTCTGTAGAGTGAAGACTTTCATAGACCTTCATTTGGTCCAAAAGACATTGAAGACTCTCATGGTTCTTCGACCCGTAGTATCGGGATTATCCTGACCTTCATCTGGTTCAGTCGACCGGGGACATCCCCCATGGACTCATGTAGAGTCAAGTTGTAGACATACACATGTCGTATGACTTACACCCTGAACCTCATCTGGTTCAGTCGACCGGGGACATCCCCCATGGACTCATGTAGAGTCAAGTTGTAGACATACACATGTCGTATGACTTATATCCTGAACCTCATCCGGTTCAGTCGACCGGGGACATTCCCAGATGACTCTTGTCGAGTCAAAAGAAGACATGGACTTCCTTCAGTTCATAGACTTGTCGAATGAAATAACTTATGAACCCTCATCTGGTTCAGTCGACCGGGGACATCCCCCACGGACTCATATCGAGTCAAGTTGTAGACATGGAATACACATGTCGTACGACTTATATCCTGACCTTCATCTGGTTCAATCGATTGGGTACTTCCCCAATGGCTCTTGAAGAGTAAAACTCATAAACTTGATATTCGTTTGGCAGCATCAACGCTCTAGTACACCTACATACTATGGCCTCAAGCGACACACGCGTCAAGTACTCTCCAAGTCAAGGACTACTTGACTTAGAGAGTAGGGGACAAACTGTACGGGCCAAATTTGGGCCCAAGGGTAAAATCGACATTTTACCTCGAGACCGACCAATATCAGACCAAGAAGCCTCACGGGCCCAAGCTCATTGTCATCAAGAGGGCAACCGGACGTAATAGATACCAAATCAAGAAACGTCCAGACTCATAAATATCTCACATAACTCGACAGTTTCCAACATCCAACGAGCGAGTAATTAAAGGTAATAAATACACACGTTTCCCGAGAGTGTGTATATAAGAGAAGAAAGTCTACGAGAAGGGGGTGGACAATCCATGGCTGGACAATCCATAGCTGGACAATCCATAGCTCGATCATATTCAACTTCTAACAACTCTCAACTTAGTCATAATCTCTCCAGAGCTCTCAGAACCTCCGACCCACTGCCCTCACGGTAGTCAACAGAAGTCAAGGTACGTCAAGCCTCGCTCTTCCATTATTTACAGCTCGTCTTCATCACTGACTTGAGCGTCGGAGTGCCCCCGGCACCCACCACACCGGGGGTAGTCTACTCCCGCTCACTCTACCTTTGTTTTGCAGGATCGCTAGCGCCCCCAACTACAAATTCTCGATTGTGGACCTCGGGCGAAATCCAGCGTCCACACACAGGATGATTTATTGGTATCAATTTATCAAAAAAATTTAACTTATTTTAGGTTTGTTAACATCCATTAATTTATTGTTTTGCAGCCTCATTATATATATATCTATATATATATATATATATATATATATTATATATATATATATATATATATATATTATGTATGTATAATGTCACAATCGCACATGTACGAAGGTAACGACATAGAGGAATAAGAAATTAATGACGAATATATGGATGATGAAGAATTTTATGAAGCCATTTACTGTTCAATGATGCCAATTTATGCATGATTCAAAGTTGCTAAGTGATGCCTTATCAAGGAGGAACGGACTTAAAGTTCCCGAAGGTAAGTACTTATTTTAAAAAAAAATAACACACACACAAATATATATATATATATATATATATATATAATACATTTAATACTAATTTTATATGTATTGTATATATAATTAGGTAAATATTTCCTAGTGGATTGTGGATTTCCTAATCGACGCCAATTTTTAGCTCCATTTCGAGGTGTGCGATATCATCTCCAAGATTTTGCAGGTCATGGTAATGACCCTCACAATGAAAATGAATTATTCAATCTTCGCCATGCTTCTTTGAGGAATGTGATTGAGAGGATATTTGGTATTTTTAAATCGCGGTTTACAATTTTTAAGTCAGTGCCTCCATTTCTATTTAAGACACAAGCAGAGCTTGTGTTGGCGTGTGTAGCACTACATAACTTTCTTCGCAAAGAGTGTCGTTCTGATGAATTTCCAATTGAACCAATAGACGACTATTCATCTTTATTATTATCGGTTAATGAAGAAGATAATTTTGAACCTATTGTGCAAACCCAAGAGCAGCAACGAGAAGATGCTAACGCATGGAGGGCTAGCATGGCTTTAGATATGTGGAGAAATGCTACTTAGAAGGACATGAAGTTACATCAAATTGGCTATTAAAAGACCATGAAAAATTATATTGGCTTTTGTTTTTCTTTCAAAATATCATTTCTTTGTTATCTTTTTCATTAATTTATGATTTTGAATATTCATTTGTATTTATGGTTCTATTTCATATGATTCCATTTTCTATTATTGTTGATGCACATGTCCACAGCTTGAACCACTCGACTTTCATTAGTTTTTTTTTTTTTGTTCCATTCCATATATCTTTTTTTAAAAAAAAAAAAAATCTATATATAGTCCTTTCAAATCTAAAAAATTCTTATGATATAAATCTTTTAAAATCTTATAAGTAAAAAATCCTTAATAAAAGAAATCTCATAAAATCTTATAAGTCATTACATTCTTTAAATGTCTTTTAAAATATGCTGGACTTATTTATCAAAAAATAGTCTTTTAAAATCTCAATTGAATACACCCACTTAGATTTAAATTTAAATTTATCGTTTCATTTAAAGGGTTGCATGACAGTACATCAAACTCTCTTATAATATATGTCAGTAGAGTCGGAACCTCAAAATATATATATATATATATATATATATATATATATATATAGTTATTTCTTCTTTCCCAAATTTTCAATATCATTTATCCAAAAAAGAGTGAAAGAACATATACCAAGAGTTATGAGATAAGTTTTCATTCGTGTAATTAGTTATGATTGGCTGGATTATCAATTGGGATTAGGTCAAAGATATATAGTGTGAATTGATAGATGAAATAATCAAATGCTAGTAATTAGGCTTTAAATATGCCCACAGAGCCAAAAATTATGGAAAAAGCATTGTTAATCATTGTGTCAAAATTCAAAAGCAATCAAATTTATCAAAAAAATTTAAAAAAAAAAACAAAAAAAAAAAAAACAAGGCTTTTTTTCTAGAATAATTGGCGCAAGCAATTACAGAACATGTTTTTTTTTATAATGTTTGTGTGTATATCAACATTGATTTTTATTGTATAACCAAGCCAATTAGGAATAGAAATCAAGAAAGTAAAAAATTATTAGTGGCATTAAAGTTATGTATTTGGGTCAAGGATCAATAATTTCATAAAATTTGTTTTCTAGCAAGATTGAAACACAATAATAATGCTTTCGTTTAGCAAAGGATGATCAATAATGGAGGCCTTGAAATTGAAGTCCATCAACAAAATGGGTAAGAAATAAGAAATTATCCAACTTCAAAAACTTTTTATTTAAGAAAAATCTTGAATTTCGATTTGGATTGGCAGGTCTAAATATTCGATTCAAGAGTAAAAATTGTATCAATTAAAACATTTATACGGGCGGAAATTGATAAATGTAAACCGGTTGTTAACTCTAGAACATACAATCTTTTTTCAACGGATAGAAATTGAAGATCAAGAGTGTGAATGTGATCAGACGGTGGAGAATTATTAAAGATGGGGATAGATACAAAGAAGGGACATATTAAAACACGTGGCAGAAGAAGGAGCCAAAAAAGAGCCAGCGTTTCCAATGGGAGGGAGCAACTTCAAAATCAAATAAAGTTAAAAATAAAAAAAAAAATAAAAATAAAAATAAAAAAATAAAAAAAATAAAAAGAGGAAACTGCCAAATGACCATCCCCCGGTACACCGTACCATCCTCAACCGCCGCTTAATTATTAATTTTCTTTTTCTTTTTCTTTTTCTTTTTCTTTTCTCTAATTGACAAATCTATCTGTTGGGCCCCACTTACGCCACGCTGGCACATTGCACGTGGTCACAGGGATCAGTTTTCATTTTTTCTTTGTCTTGTCCTCATCTTTTGCCATGTCCCACACGTGTTGTCGTGGACCCCACACCATCACGTTGTTCAGGACCATCAAGGGAAAAAGAAAATAAAAGAAAGAGAAAAAACAACCAGGTTTGCTTGCGTTGCAGATGCCATGCTTGTCAGTCATAACTTATTATCCTTCCCTGATTAGTTTGCTACCATATGCATTAAAATCTCGGAAATACCCCTTGATTTCGGCTTGAATTAAGGGATTTAACTTGATTTTTTAAATCAATAATTATAGGTACACACTACTCATAAAAATTGGAAAAAAAAAAAATAAGATTTTTACAATGTACTTTTAAGTGTGACATTTAAGTTTACATATATGAAATCTTTAAATAAACTAATTAATCAGATTATCAGAACAAACACCAACAGACAAATCTCTCTCTAGAGACTATCAACTCTCATCATCTTTATAAAATAATAACTTTTTCTCTCTCTATATTTTTGTTTTTATTATGGATATTTTTTAAATAATTTATTTTCTCACTTAAAGCCAAAACCAAACCGTAACTAAATAAATCCATCAACATCTTTGCCACCTCTATTGCATGCCATTTTGTTCACATCCTCTCTCTCTCTCTCGTTCTCTCCTTCAAAAGCCAAAACCAAAACCAAATACAAGAACAAGCAAGCAAATCCGAATCCCATAGTTATTAAGTTATAACCTTTCGTTTTCATGGCTGTAGAAGCACGGCACCTTAGTATTTTCCCTCAGCAACTCTTAGGAAACAGGTGTGGTTTTGTTTGTTTGTTTTTTTGATATGAATATTAGAGTTTTGGTTTATTAACTTTTTGATATGAATAATAAGAGTTTTGGAAATATTTGCAGGGTAATAATGAAGGCCATTGAAGCTAACTCCAATATCAGCAATACCCAGAACCAGACAGGATATGGCCTCCCATTATCGGGAACCACAACGGCGGAAACTTTTATCCCTGTGATATCAGATTCATTCCCTCGACAGAAACCAGTCATTAAATCCGACAGCAATCTCCCTCCTCCGTCGAGAAAACGGTCGAGAGAATCCTTGAATCCTCTCCTCTCTTATCCGTCCATTCAAACTACTAATTACAACAAATCTTGCACTCCTTTTTCCTTCTTCGGCCACGACATGTCTCTTCAGATCCAAGAACAACAGTTGGAAGTCGATTGCCTCATATCCCAACATGTACGTATAAGAGTGCCCATTCCCATTCACGAACTCGTTTTTGGGATTGTGCATGTGTGCAAGAATTCACCTAGACTCTGTTAAGTCGTGCATTTCAACAACCACAATTCGTGAGGAAAATGGGCCTACAATTAATAATGTTTTTTTTTTTGTTTTTGTTGTTTGTTCTTGTTAATATAGATGGAGAAAGTGAGGATTGAGATTGAAGAGAGAAGAAAGAGGCAAGCAAGAAGATTAATGGACGCAATAGAGGAAAGTGTGATGATGAAACTGAAAGCTAAAGAAGAAGAAATTGAAAAGATTGGGAAATTGAATTGGGCACTAGAAGAAAGAGTCAAGTCTTTATGCATGGAGAATCAAATTTGGCGAGACTTGGCTCAGACAAACGAGGCCACTGCCAATGCTTTACGTACAAACCTAGAGCAAGTTTTAGCAGCGGCGCGAGGGTTGGAGGAAGAAATTGTGGACGATGCAGAGTCTTGTTGGGAAGATAATACTAATAATTGTGGCGGTGATAAAGATGGCACTGATCAAATTGGAAGCAGCAGATTCTGCAGAAATTGCAGTAAAGAAGAGTCATGTGTGTTGCTTTTGCCTTGCAGGCATTTGTGTTTGTGTTCTGCTTGCGGCTCTTGTCTCCATACTTGCCCCGTCTGTCAATCCCCCAACACTGTTAGTGTTCACGTAAACATGTCCTAAACCAAAAAAATCCCAAAAAGTTGAAAAATTAATAAAAAAAAATTCTTCAATTTTTTTTTTTTTTTTTGTAATTTTTTTTAGTTTATTCTTTTGGACAAGCTTTGTAATTTAATTAGTAAAGTTTCAGTTGCAGTATCATGCTACCTACATAATAAGGATTTTCTGTATTAATAGGTATAGTACAATTGACACCATTAATAATTAGGTCAATCTCAAAAATTTTATTAATCGTTCATCTAGTTAATATATATGTGACATTGTTGACAGAGGAAACGTCCAGGAAGGAACAATCCTCCTGTGGATGAAATGACAAGGACGCAACTGAGGCGGCACCAGAGGAATTGTGGCCGTATGATGCGCCAACAAGGTGAAATGAAGGTCCCCACATGCCGTAGTGCTTATATAAGGAAGAAATCAGATTTAAGTAGTAAAGAGAGTGAGGACAGAGAAGGGACAACAGCGAACTACGAGGAGCGCACCAAGTTTGATAGACAAAAATGGGAGGAGACCGACGACGAACCACCCCCTATTGTTATTCAGTTCGGCAGTATGCCACCGGTTGTGGCTAATCATTACTTGTTGTCCGAAAATTTCAAGGGGGACAACAATGAAGGGTCTGGAAATAACGAAGATGTTTATAATGGTGATGAAATAGAATTTCTGGGGGTAATATTCTCATTATTACCCCTGAGACCGAAATCTGCCGTCAACAGTTGGCACCGTCTATGGGGAGCTCCAACAAAAAGCAGCTCGCATGGTAAGACGATGGCAGAAGATGGAAATCACCGGTCGTCAGGGAGTTCAACAGCAGATTGGATGGAGAAGATGGAGGAAAATATGGGAAAGATAGGGAGGAAAATCAAATCCTTCTAAAATCCATGATGGACAAACTGGAGAGGATGGAAGAGACGAATAATGAGGGGTTTGAAGCCGGAGCCAGTCGGAGAATAGGCGAAAAAGCGGAAGGTAACGGATCCCAAAAATATGAGTAAGACCTCTTATGTTTTAGGCTGACATTTGATTATGCTTGTTTGTTATGGCCCACACAATGGTTTTGATATTTGTTTTACGGCCCAGGTCTGCTATTGTACCGCCGAGTCCGTTTTGTTGATATATGTTTTACGGCTCAGGTCTGCTCTTGTACCGCCGAGACCGATGTTTCTTTCCGGCTCGGGTCTGCTCTTGTACCGTCGAGACCGATGTTCCTTTCCAGCTCGGGTATGCTCTTGTACCGCCAAGACCGATGTTTCTTTCCGGCTCGGGTCTGCTCTTGTACCGCCGAGACCAATGTTTATTTCGGCTCGGGGCTGGATTTCGTTCCGCCGAGGCCACTTCTTTATTCAGCTCGGGGCTGGATTTCGTTCCACCAAGGCCGCTTGGTTATTCGGCTCGGGGCTGGATTTCGTTCCGCCAAGGCCGCTTGGTTATTCGGCTCGGGGCTGAATTTCGTTCCGCCGATGCCACTTGTTTATTCCACTCGGAGCTGGATTTCGTTCCGCCGAGGCCACTTGTTTATTCAGCTCGGGTCTGGATTCCGTTCCGCCAAGGCCGCTTGGTTATTCGGCTCGGGGCAGGATTTCGTTCCGTCGAGGCCTTATGGTTTATTCAGCTCGGGGTCGGGTTACGTCTCACCGAGTCGGCTTCTTTGGACTGGGGATGTAACATTCCCCCAGAGCCAAGTCTTTTATTCAGCTCGGGGTCGGGTTACGTCCCACCGAGTCGGCTTCTTTGGACTGGGGATGTAACATTCCCCCAGAGCCAAGTCTTTCTTTCAGCTCGGGGTCGGGTTACGTCCCACCGAGTCGGTTTCTTTGGACTGGGGATGTAACATTCCCCCAGAGCCAAGTCTTTCTTTCAGCTCGGGGTCCGGTTACGTCCCACCGAGTCGGTTTCTTTGGACTGGGGATGTAACATTCCCCCAGAGCCAAGTCTTTCTTTCAGCTCGGGTTCCGATTACATCCCACCGAGTCGGTTTCTTTGGACTGGGGATGTAACATTCCCCCAGAGCCAAGTATTTCTTTTAGCTCGGGGTCGGGTTACGTCTCACCGAGTCGGCTTCTTTGGACTGGGGATGTAATATTCCCCCATAGCCAAGTCTTTCTTCAGCTCGGGGTTGGGATACGTCCCACCGAGAGACTTATCATCGGCATGGGATCGGAGCATCTCCCCCATGGTCGGCCCTCTATTGGTCTGGGGAGGGGACACTCCCATATAGCCAAATGTTCTTCTCAGCTCGGGGTCGGGTTACGTCCCACCGAGTCGATCGTCATCAGCCTAAGGGCAAAAACATTTTTTCCACTGGTAGATATCGGGATCCTCGTTGACTGAGCACATGAAGGTGGCATGAATGACCAGATTTGCAGCCAATGCATTTTTCTCTGCGGTTCCTGTAGTGACCACCGACGGATTCATCGGCACACCATCTTTTTTTATAGTTCCCGGCATCAACTCGCAAACTCGTTGTTACCGAGAATTAAGGGATAAATGTTGATGGTGTTTTTTAAGCACTATGATATTTAAGCAGTACGACATGGGTAAACGGGTAACTCCCTGCTTGATCGAGACCACTAATGCCGACTCGACCATTCGATGTTGCATACGCCAACAGTAAGGGGCCGAGCACTTGGTGATCAGTGACCGACCACTTAAGCTCGGGTGGACAGGTATTGTCAGATCGATAGCAGCATTTTCAGTTCAGATGACCATTGTGACCGACCTCATAAAAACTGACCAGATAGCGAGATATGCTCCAGATGATAAGTTATCATATTCTTATGGGATAAAGAGATAAGTTATCTTATTCTTATGGGGTAAGGAGATAAGTTATCATACTTTCATGAGGAAAGGTTGATGAGTCAGTATCCTAATAGGATATGAGAAGTGAAAGTAGTTTTCAACTATGAATCCTTATGGGAAAATGAATCCGATCTCTTCACTATTATAAATAGAAGGGGAAAGTGTAAGTAAGTGGGATGAAGATCAATATCATCATCATCAGACTTGTAAGCACAAGAGATATCAGAGAAGCATATCTCAATAATAAAAGTATCATCCGTTCTGTGCCCGTGGACGTAGGTTGGATCTGATCCGCCGAACCACGTTAAATCTCTTGGTCGATTGGCGTATTTATCTGTCTTTCGCTAAGTTTGCTTTTGGTTCCCCATAAACCGAACAAATTCACTATTAAGGGAGGATTGTCTCGGGAGTAATATTCCAATATTACCCTAAGACCAAAATCAACCGTCAACACAAATGATTATGATTACCAACACGACACGATTATACACGAATGGCTACTTATATTGGCCAATAAGAAATATAATCAAAAGTATGAGCAAAATGGTAAAATGGATAAAGCAAGGCGTATTTTTAGCAACTTGAAGCGCAAGTTCGTGAAAACTTTGAAGGAGGGATTTGTGTGGGTCCCAGATATGGAGATGGCATTGGAAGGGCGAGAAGGCGTGTAAAGCACGCGTGAGAAGATGCGTGGAGTCAACGAGTGGGAAGGAAAGCGACCGGTGTGAGGCAAAAGCTGACACGTAGGACGCGCGCTAATGTCGCTGTTGTTGTGCAGGAGTTTCAGTAGTGGGGGGAACTGACCGCGCCAGATATCATTTTTCTATTTAATTCAAAAAGAGGATGAAATTGTCTAGTGATGTCTACACAACCGTATAATGCGCATTCTTAGCGTATTTAAAACGTCCACATTATCAATTTCTCTTTAATATATAAAGAAATTGAAAAAAAAAAGAGAATTTTTTTTTTTTTTTTTGGTGTTTCTGTTGAAATATCACGAGCATGACAGAATTGATGGCGCAGGTTAACGTGCAAGTTCTGTTGGTGTTGTGGTTGAACAAGGCGCGTCCCAACCACGATCCGATCCTCTCTTTGGTCAATGTCAATAGGAAACCATCCTACATTGTCACTCCTGTTTTTATTTTTATATTTATTTATTTATTTTGGTTATTATCGTTATACTATTTTTGAAATAATATATGTACAAAATATATTATTGTAAAATATTTTATTATTATATTTTTATAAAAATTAAATTTTACTATTAATATTTTATATTTTATTATAATAACTAACATTTTATAAAATATTGAGATGTAATATTTTACTATCAATAGTATAATGTAATTTTTATAAAATATAATAATAAAATATTATATTATATTTTTATATCTATTATTTCAGAATTTATAAATTAGTGAAATGATAATAATTAATAATCCTATTTTTTGAACAAACAAACAATAGCGTCTACATATCATATGATGGAATAAATAGTAATTTTTTACCATTATTTAAAAGTATGACGAAGATGAAAGGGTAAAACAAAAAAAAGGTTGAGACAAAAATGATGAGGTTGGGATGAAATTGGCAGTGAGCGTTTGTTGCTTTTTACCCAGATGCTGCAATTGATTCATCCAACAACAGAGCTAGTCATTGTCCTGCATATATTTTTCCGCAATTATAAATCCTATCAGTTATCATTTCCTGACATTGTAGAAAAAGTCATCATATTTTTTTGGGCATCGTATTTAGGTCTAAATTCAATGAACTTTGTATTTGTATATTATTTTTTATTAAAAATAATAATAATTTGAGTTTTTTATTAAAAATAATAATAATTTGAGTTTTTTATTAAATAAAAATTTAAATAAAAATTTCCATCTATGATTAGTAAACATGCACATGGTACCGAACCGTTGACCAATCATAAACCGAACCGTTGATTATGCAACCGAACCGTAATCGTAACCGAATCGGTCGAGTCCGGTTCGATTAAGGTTGAGATAATTTCCAACAGTCGATTTGGACGGTTGGACCGGTTCGAACCATAACAGTTACTGTTCCAGTTACAGTTTTAACCATAACGGTTGAAACCGTTAGCCGTAACGGTAATATTTATTTAATAATAATAAAAGTTTAAAATGTCTAATTTGTTTCTCCAAATAACTAACATTCCTGAGGCTGAAGATATCACTCAACATACCACCGACGAAACAACTTCACGTATTCAAGTGAGAAATCGACTGAAATGTTGACAAAACATTTCACTCTGGTCGTGAATGATATCACTGGTGAGAAGAAGATGTCTGCAATTATTGTGGAAAAATTTACAAACACACCAATGGGTATGAAACTATGACGGGTCATATGAGGAGTACTCATAAAGCTCAGTTTGGGATTGATACAACATAAACACAAATGACTGCTTCCAGTCCAGGTTCTTATTCTTCCACTAAATTATTTAAATATTATGAATCTCAATTGAAAGATAATCTAAGTAAATTTATTGACATGGAACATTTAGCTTTTACTTTTGGTGAAAAATATATTTCAATGATTTAATACATGAAAATTTGAATCTTGCTGCATGTCAACTTACTAGGATGATATGTAAAAGAAAAATGATGGAATTATATGCAAAATGTCAAAATAATTTAAGGGAATTATTTTTTAAACTTAAAGGTCGTGTTTCAATTTGTAGTGGCATATGGAGTGACCATTGGCAGTCACATTCATACATGAACGTGAAATGTTATTGGATTGATGATTCATAGTTTATTCAAAAAAGAATTCTTGCATTTAATCTTTTTTATGATGCACACACTGCAAATAATATTCATGTAATGATTAGCAATATTTATGTAATGAACTTTGTATTTGTAGATTATTTTTAATAAAAATAATAAATTGAGTTTTTTTATTTAAAAATTAAATAAAAATCTTCTTCTATGATGGGTATTGAAGGTTGACTCGGCCAAGGTTTCGGTTCGAAACTGAAACCGAACCAAAGGAACCGAAATCAAAATCAGTACCTTTCGGTTCGGTTATAGTTCTCACCCTAGACGAACCAGAGGAATTGTAGGAAACGCTTTCATTGCGTAGCGGAAACGCCTTAAGCACACGGATCGAACTTGAAAAATTTTTATGCCCTTCCCTTTGAGTGGCCGAATGCAACCGGTATCACCACTAAAATTTTGCTTATATTTTAGACAAAATTCCAGCCCCAAAACAGCCTCGGAACAGTCCCCGAATAGCCCCAAACAACCGCACAAAAACTGGACTGTTTTGGACCCGATTCACGCCCAGCGCACTGTCGAAATATCCCCTGAAATGCGTGGACAGTGGCTGTGTTTTAGTTCTAAATTTTCACTTGAAAACCGCCCCAACACAGCCCAAAACATCATTATATGTTTTGTTAGTCTCCTAGACATGCCCAAGGTCTCTAATACATGATTATTGTGTGAATAAAACAAAGTAAGTTGCGGAAAATTACTTACAATGAATGGATGATGGATTTCAGAAATTCCATGTATGTTGATGAAGCTCCAAGCTTTGTTGAATGATTCCAACCCAAGGGTGAGTTTCTCTATCACCTTAATCAACTTTTAATGTGCTAGCAAGCTTGATTTTGAAGCCAAATCAAAGGAGAAATGAACCCTAGGCTCACGGAATTGAGGGAGAATGAGAGAGCTTTTGTGTTTTTGATATTTTATTTTCAAAACAATTACCAAAGTAAACTTCCAAAAAGTTGTGTATATCTTTTCAAAAAAGAAAAAGCAAAGTGTGTTGAGCAAGTTTGCAATAAATACTCTCAACCACTTCCATCACCAAAAATGTGACTAGTGATGTAAGTGAAGTGGGTCCCACTATAAATTCGAAATTTGATTGGGTTACGCAACACACTTTGGGCCCGGATTCATTTAATCCGATTAAACGAATTTTCCGTCGCGACGTAATTAAATCTAATTTAATTAAATAATAATGCCTAGCAAAATTATTACGAAAGTCGCTTGCGAATTAATTCCAAATTAATTCGTTCGCCCGAATTAAAATCCAATTTTAATTCCGCATTGAAATCAGATTTCAATTAATATATCCAATATATTATTTAATCGATTAATTCCAAATTAATTGTGTTCTCTCTTCTATTCAAATTTTATCCAGATAAATTCTTGCCGCAATTAATCCCAGATTAATTTTCTCTCTTATAATTAATCCTAGATTAATTCTGTTAGAGTCAAATGTCATCGGTGAATCTTTGGGAAGCAACCCAAGAGATCCCTGGATATGTTGGCAGTAAATCCGGTTGTCGGACTATCCGACACGTTCGTACCGCGTACCACGTTCTCACCGATTTACAAGACATGGTTGGCTTCTAGCAAAACACCGTGCCTTCCCAATTCTCCAGAAATATTCAACGAAGAATATATAATCTATATTAGGCATAGTATACTATGTATTGCGTATTATGATCCAGTATCAGATGTCACATGTTAGGCCTGGGGATGGAATTGTGTATGTCCCGTACGGAACATATATCGGATCACTAGCAACTAGTCTCTTTAATCGGATAATCATGACCTAGTGATACTATCCCAATAGCTGCAGCATATTAGAGTACTAGTTCTGTATCCCTGCGTGATCATCTTCTCCATATGACTGAAGTGATACTTCCATCTTGACATCACACCCAATACACTACGATTCTCCGTAAACCCAAAAGAGGCGTACACAGAACATGTTAAAGCCCCGGATGACCAAAATCAAAGCGTACTGATTGTCGCAAGTATTAGCGATGCATGTCTCAGGTTAAGAACACATACACCTACCCTGATGCGGATTCCTATAGACACATAGTCATACTACCAATGGGATTCTGATGGGTCTATCCAAAGCAAAGCTGTTCCCGGTCCAACGGCTAATAGAACCTCCTATCACACTTGCATAAGTATCATATACTTAAATATATGAGAAATATGTCGTTAAGCTTCCATAACGAGCACAAATGTAATACTAGTCTATTCCGCATTATCGATGTCCAGTCTCGGTAATATTATGACTATGGATATTTAATGATTAAACCGTTCGTGGATTAATACTGTCTCATATCTTATTAATCCGGAACTAATCATAAGTATTTTTATCATTTATATATATATATATCAAAGTAATCTAATTACAAAATGATAAAATAGCAATTTCCTTTGTCAAATAGTTAATTTGTACAAAAACCACATTGTCTTTTACAAATAGTGATGCTTTGGGTGATAATTGTCCAACAATCTCCCACTTGGATCATAGCCAATCACTCAAGTATCTAACACCTGAACTATGTACATGTCGCTCAAACTTCTGCTGAGAAATAGCTTTCGTCAGCAGATCTGCATTGTTGTCATCTGAAGCAATCTTTTCGATCTTCATATTGCCACGATGTATGATCTCACGAATCAGATGGAAATGTCGAAGTACATGCTTGGATCGTTGATGAGACCGCGGTTCCTTAGCCTGCGCTATAGCCCCGTTATTGTCACAATACAAAGGTACGGGATCAGCTGCTGACGGAACTACTCCTAATCCAATTAGGAATTTACGGATCCAAACTGCTTCTTTTGATGCCTCAGCTGCAGTGATATATTACGCTTCTGTTGTTGAATCAGCAACAATCTCTTGCTTGGAAGATTTTCAGCTCACTGCTCCGTTGTTCAAACAAAATATATACCCAGATTGCGACTTAAAGTCGTCTTTATCGGTTTGGAAACTTGCATTGGTGAACCCAGTCACCTCAAGTTCTCCATCTCCATAGACTAAGAAAGCATCCTTAGTTCGTCTAAGATACTTAAGGATGTTCTTAACAGCAATCCAGTGACCATCACCTGGATCGACCTAATAGCGACTACACATGCTCAAAGCATATAAGACATCAGGTCGTGTACATATCATGACATACATGATCGATCCGACTGCAGAAGTGAACGGGATCCGACTCATGTTATCTCTCTCATCTTGAGTTTTAGGACACATGTCCTTAGATAGAGAGACGTCATGTGACACTGGAAGCAGTCCCCTTTTAGACTGATCCATATTGAATCTCTTCAACACTTTGTCAATGTACGAGCTGTGGGAGAGTCCAAGCAGCTTTCTGGATCTATCCCGGTAGATCCTTATTCCCATAATAAAGGCTGCTTCTCCCAGATCTTTCATGGAGAATTTTAATGAAAGCCAAGCTTTCACCGATTGTAGCATGAGAATGTCATTGCCAATAAGCAATACATCATCAACGCAAAGGACAATGAATATCAGTGCGCTCCGACTAACCTTCTTATATACACAAAAATCATCTTCGTTTTGCATAAAATCATATTCTTTTATGATCTCATCAAAACGTTGGTTCCAAGAACGCGATGCTTGCTTCAATCCATAAATGGATCGATTTAACTTACAAACCTTGTTTGCATGTTTTGGCACGATAAAACTGTCAGGCTGTTGCATATAAACATCCTCCAAAAGGTTTCCGTTAAGGAAAATAGTTTTGATGTCCATCTCCCATATTTCATAATCGAAGTATGCAGTAATAACAAGCATTATCCGAATGGATTTTATCATGGCAACAGGTGAAAAAGTTTCATCGTAATAGACACCATGTCATTGACGATACCCTTGTTGGTTTCTAATTAGGTCCCAAGAATGAAATAAAGCACAAAAAATGCATGTGAATACACAAAGGAGAATGGCGGAAACATACTCACAATAAACGGATCTTGCGACGCGAAGAACACAAGCCTTCAAGCTCCCTCAAAGGTCACGGCAGTAGCTCCCATTGTCAGTGGACTGCTCGGTTGTGGCTCCTTTAGCTCCTCCAAGATTCGGCCATGGATGTCCTCCATTGAAGCTCCAAGCTCCAAGCTTCCAAGCTCACGAAAACGCTGCCCTATCACCTTAGGAAGACTCAAGTGTGTGCTAACACTTTGTATTTTGCAACAAAATACCCATATTCTTCTCACTGCTTCTCGGCAAAAACCAGAAAAGGAAAATGAGAGAAAATGGCTCAAAGCCGTGTGAGAGATAAGAAAAGAGAGGAGCGAAAAACGTGTGGGTGAGAGAGAGAAAGAAAAGAAAGATGTTTTGTATATATATTTATTTTATTTTCCAAAAACAAAAACAAATACACAAAACCATTTTCCATTTACCAAAAAGTCAAAAAGCAAAAAGCAATTAATGCTTTTCAACTTCCACATCAATCACTCAATCAATCAATCAAATTGTCACATCACTCAAAGTGACAAGTGATTTGACGCTTGATGTGACTAATGATTTGACGCTTGATGTGACTTGTGTGCCGCACTCGAATTCGAAATACGAATGCACTCGCAAACACTCTCGGGCTCGGGTTCGCTAATTCCAAATTAACAAATTTTCCATTGCGACATAATTAAATGATTATGCCTAGCGAAATCATTATTCACATCGCTAACGAATTAATTCTAAATTAACTAGTTCGCCTGAATTAAAATCTAATTTCAATTCCGCGTCGAAATCCAATTTCGCATAATATATCGAATATATTATTTTATCGATTAATTCCAAATTAATCGTTCTCTCTCTTTAATTGATATTTTATCCCAGATAAAATATCTCCATAATTAATCCCAGATTAATTTTCTCTAATCTAATTAATCCCAGATTAATAAAGTGCGAGTCATAAATCATCGGTGAATCTTCGGGAAACGACCCATGAGATCCCCAGATATGTTGGCAGTAAATACGGTCGTTGGACTATCCGAACACGTAAGTACCTAGTACTACGTTTGTACCGATTTACAAGATAAGGTTGGCTTCTAGCAAAGCGCCATGCCTACCCAATTCTCCAGAAATATCTGTATAGGAATATGTGATCTATATCAAGCGTAGTATACCGTAGTATTTTGTATGTCGATCCAGTATCGGATGTCCACGTGCTAGGCATGGGGCTGGAATTGTGTCTGCCCCGTACAAAGCACATATCGGATGTCTGACAACTAGTCTCTATAATCGAATATACATGACCTACTCATAATATCTCGATAGCTCGAGCATTTAAGAGAACGAGTTCTGTATCCTATGTGACCATCATCTCCATATGATTGGAGTGATACTTCCGTCTTAACATCACACCCAATACACTACGATTCTCAATATACCCAGCATTGGCGTACACAGAACCTGTTAAAGTCCTAGACGACCGCAACCAAAGTATATTGATTGTCGCAAGTATTAGTGGTGTAAGTCTCAGGTTAAGACCAAATACACCTACCCTGATTTCGGACTTCCATAAACACATAGTCATACTACCAATGGAATTCCGAGGGGGTCTATCCAGAGCGAAGTTGTTTCCCGTAACATCGGAAAAACACAACCTGCTATTACACTTGCGTGAGTATCCTATACCCAAATATATGAGAACTATGCCGTCGTGCCCTCACAACGCGCACAAGTGTCATACTAGTCTTTTACGTATTTATCGATGTCCAATCTCGATAATACTCTGACTAGGGATATTTAATGATTTATCATTCGTGGACTGATACTGTCTCATATCATTCTCAGTCCAGGAACAAATCACATGGACCTCCTATCATTTATATATCTTGGTGATCTAATCACAAATGATAAGAGTGCAATCTCCTTGGTCACATAGTTAATTTGTACAGCAACACCGTGATCTGTATAAATAGTGACGCTATGTGTCATAATTGTCCAACAACCTTTCTCTACAAGCCTAACTTTGTACGTTTGTATGTTTCCATACATGTATGTCTTCTTCTTGAAGACCCATTTACAACCAATCGGCTTAACGCCTTCTGGTGCATCAACAAGTGCCCAGACTTGGTTGGTATACATGGAATCCATTTCGGACTTCATGGAATCTTGCCATAAAGCGGAGTCGATACCTTGTATCGCTTTCTCATACGTAGCCGGCTCATTATCCTCAATAAGATTAATATCTACGTGAGGCGAGATCAGAAACCTATCCCTCTCAGGTTGTTTTCTAACTCTCTCTGATCTACCCGGTTCTTGTGTATTAGAAGATTATGGTAAAGTCTCATCCCTGATGAACTGTTCGTGTTCCGTTAAGGAGTCTGTGCTAGGGATAATATCACTACGATTTTCATCGAGTTCTATTTTCCCCCCACTTACCACTGTATTTAGGAATTCCTTTTCGAGGAAAACCGCATGGAGAGCAACAAATACCTTGTTCTCTTGTGGGTTGTTGAAGTAATATCATTTGGTTTCCCTAGGATAACCGACAAATAGGCACTTATCTGATTTGGGTTCTAGTTTGGTACCATCCAAACGTTTAACGTATGCCAAGCATCCCCAAATCTTAAGGAATGAGAAACCTGGTTTCTTTCCTGTCCATATTTCATATGGAGTCTTTCCAACAGACTTTGGCGGAACCTTATTCAAAATAAGTATTGCACTGTTCAATGCGTATCCACATCATTGACCTTACCATGTCAAACAAAGTTCGGTTTCTCTGTTCGGACACACCATTCAGTTGAGGTGTTTCGGGAGGAGTCCACTGTGAAATAATATCATACTCTTTCAAGTAATCAAGAAACACATTGCTTAAGTATTCTCCACCACGGTCCGACCACAATGTTTTAATACTTTTTACGGTCTGTTTTTCTAATTCGTGTCGAAACTCTTTGAATTTCTCAAAAGTTTCTGACTTGTGTCTCATAAGATACACATAACCATAATGCGATGCATCATCCGTAAAGGTTACGAAGTATTCATATCCACCTCTAGCCTGGCTAGACATGGGCCCACATACGTCACTATGAATGAGGGCTAACAGTTCAGTGGCACATACACATTTACCGCTAAAAGGTGTTTTAGGCATTTTACCTAATAAACAAGATTCACAGACATCATATGAATTAGGATCAAATCCGTCCAAGTATCCATTCTTCGAAAGAGTGGATATACGAGTCTTGTTAATGTGTCACAGACAACAATGCCACATATAAGTTTCATCTGTTTTACTCATTTTGAGCCTTTTGTTTGTCATATTATATGTTTGAGATTCATTTATATTCAAAATATAAAGACCATTATTAGCATCACATGTACATATCTCAAAATCATTTTTATAAACAAAACACGCAGTGTTTCAGAATACAAAAGTATACCCGCTTTGGGTCAAATAAGATACAGAGATAATGTTTCTAGTCAAACTAGGTACATAATAACATTATGATAAATTAAGTACATACCCCGAGGGCAGTTCCAAAATATAGGTCCATACAGCTAAAACAGCGACTCTGATCCCGTTTCCAACTAGTAGGTCAATCTCGCCTGAGGCAAGTCTCATGATAATCCGCAGATCCTGCACATCAGTACATATATAAGTACTACATCCAGAATCAAAAATCCAATTTTTAAAACTAGAAGTAGACATGTTTATTTCAATAACAAACATACCTGAAGTTGGAGCCTTGCCCGCCTTCACTTCCTTCATGCACGCCTTGTACTCACGACAGTCACGCTTCCAGTGACCCCGTTTGCCACACTGTAGGCAGACATCTTGGGATTTGTCCTTTGCCTTCCCATAAGACTTTGATAATTTGGCCTTGCCCCTTATTTTCTTCTTCTTCACACCTCCAGAAGCCTTCGGCCAAGCCTTGGCCTTCTGAGATGTCGAAATGAAATGTGCCTCGCGCTTCTTACCCTTCAGAAGCTCTGGCTCTGCCTATTTCAGCATCGCCATCAACTCTTCCAATGTCTTCTCTTGGTTCATCATATTGTAGTTCATGATGAACTCGCCCCAGCAGTCATGCAGAGACTGTAAGATCAAATCTATGGAAGTCTCAGCCTAAAAGGTTATGCCCAGCTGACCTAGCTGTTCGATGTTAGTAATCATCTGCGACACATAGTGCTCGACAGATGTACCCTCTTACATGCAAGAGCGAAAGAGCTTCTTCTGCAATTCATACTTCTGAGATCTAAGATTAGATCTATGAAGGTCCTTCAATTTCAACATCATGTTGTAGGGATCCAATCCCTTATTTTGACGATGAAATTGAGGGGTCATTGCAGCAAGCATGACGGACTGAGCAGTTGAGTTGTCATCACTGTGAGTCTTCCAAAGCTCATTATCAACAACCCGCTCATGTCGAGGCTCATGCCCGAGAGGTCTGTCTATAACATAGAGCAATTTCTCGGATTCCAGGATAATCATGAGATTCATCTCCCAGTTTGGAAAATTGGCACCGTTAAAGACATTATCGCCCATGACGATGTCTTTAACGCTAATCTTTCTAGTCATCTTGATTGAAATAGTATAACTATTCAATCAACTATATCGGGTACAATCAAATATAATGATTACTATAGTCCAACTATATAATCAACTACAAATGAAGTTATAAGTGTACATCCAGCTGTTCAATAAGAATAATAAAATATTAGTCCAACTAATATAAATATATAATGATGAAAATAATTTGAAAGCGCGTATTTGACAAGTATTAAACGAAATTGCAAATCTAATATTGGTCTCCCACTATTTTTCGGCGACCCTCTAACCCTCTGTTGAGTACTCGGGAAACCCAGTTTCCTAGTGGGCTAGGATCCCGTTAAATAACACACAACCTTGACTTTGGCCAACAAGCTGTATGAAACTTAACTAGGTAGATCTCTAAGATCAATTGGATCCCATCCAATTCCTTGATCCAGTAGATGGACCTCAAAGTCCAAATATAAATCCAATATATATATCCTAACTTTTTCCTCTGAATCAACTAAGCCTTGGCTTTGGCTCAACAAGCTTAATGATTCCAGTTAAGAGCGACCCATTGACAGTGGGAAAGCTTCGTAATCCACGTCGATGTATAGAAGTGACATTGACTTTGGCCAACAAGTCACAACTGCCCAAGACATGCGATATATAACAAAGCCTTCGTGGTTCAAACACATCCGCGATGGACAATTATCTTGACTTTGGCCAACAAATCAAAGCCAATCTTGGATCTTGAGAGAGAACCACTCAATGGAAGGAAAACGCTTAATATGTAATGAGGGTTTTTCGCGTAAATTGGCAACCAATTTATTATATTTGATTAGGTTTCATCATACACCCTTAAGCATGCATTCTAAAAGCATAATAAGGCGTGAATAAATTAATAATGATATACGGATGGATATATAACAAATTGTTCCTAGAACAAATCTCTACATTTCCTGTCTCCCGCTAGCACTATTCATACTTCTACCCAATTACATAATACATTAAAGAAACCTCATTTATATTGAGAGGAATTGGTGAGAAGAGAAAATAGGAAAGAGATAATAGGCTGGACACACAGGTCCAATTTAATAAATTCTAAATTTATTACAATAATTTCTAAAATTGCCCTCACCCTTCTAATATCCATCCGATATACATTATTCATACAAATACATCCATGTATTCACTGATGAGTGATAAATGTATCACTATTTCCCACTCATTTAACTTGATATTTTGTATAGCTTCTTGAGTTTTGTGAATATTTTGATGTGTTTTGTGTAATTTTGTAGATAAATAAAGTTTCAGGACATTCTGGAGGTGATTTGAAGCAAAACTGTGAAATTTGGTGAAATTTGGCAAAAAGGGTATTTTGGTAATTTTGGGCGTCCCGACACAAAGGGTATTTTGGTAATTTTGGTTATCCCGACACCGAAATAAAATTTCAGGACATTCTGGAGGTGATTTGGAGCAAGACTGTGAAATTTGGCAAAATGGTATTTTGGTAATTTTGGGCGTCCCGAGCAAAAAGGGTATTTTGGTAATTTTGGGCGTCTGCCACGTGTCAAAGATTCAACGAGCCGTCTTTTTTAGCACACCATGCCACGTGTCGAAAATTCAGCGATCCAAAAAAAAAATAATAAAATAATAAAAATCAGAAAAATAATAAAATAATAAAAATCAGAAAAATAATAATAAAAAATTAGATTTTTTTGCCTATAAATAGATTTCGAATTTTTAGTTTCAAATGTACCTCTTCCTTTGAAATCCTTATAAATAAAAGAGAGTTCTTCTTATTTTCTTCTTATATTCAGTTTTATTTACGCTTTGTAGTAGTAATTCTATCCATCTATGAGGGGGTAACTTCTCTATGCTGAGGTAATAAGGTAATACTTTTACTTTTGCTATTTAGATTAATCTCCCTTAAAAAATAATATATAAACTATTTAAAATCTGAATTAATAAAGGATACCGCCATTTTCGGACGGTTGGTTATTAAATTTAATCTGGTTAAACTTGAGTTAATGAGGATACCGCCATACTGGACGATTGGTTTAATTTTTGTTCCGCCTTTATGGCTGGTTTATTTTAATTTGACTTAATCAGGATACCGCCATTCTGGACGGTTGGTTTAAAATATCACAAGATTATATATTATTTTATGGGAGATATCTAAATAGTGAATAGTAGAAGTTAATTCCTTTTACCTTAGCATTTCTTTTTATTACTTTTCAGCAATTTCATTTTATGTCTTTTAAGTTTTTATTAGTTTTAGCTATGTATTTTAACTAAATTAAATATCTAGGGTTGTGATAAAATCTAATAGAACCGGTTTTAAAAAGGGTTAGATTATAGTTTGGGTAATTAAAAGAATTATTTGTTGAGTCATAACCTTAATGTTTTTTTATTAACTGATCACTAATAAAATTGATTAGATAAAACTTAAAATGAACTAGACATAGAGATTTTAAGTTTAAAGACCTTATACTCAACAACCCACGATCTTCTTTAAGGATAGATAAACCTTTAATAGATTTCCTTACAGGATAGACATATACCTGTCGGGCGGGGGTAATCAATAATTGGAATTTAATCTTAATGAATCTAGGTAATTTAATTGACATATACATATGGTTCAATTTGATTATTCTAGGTATTTGTAAATGACCATCGGAAGAGGCTTTTACATAATTTAGTGTTCCAGATTAATAATTCAATAATTTACCCAACTATGATTTAACTACTTCATCTTTTAATTGATATTAGAAAGATTCACAACCCTAGATCTTTGAGTCTTTTATTTTCCTTAGTATTTTCTTTTGTCTTTTTATCTTTTTATTTATTTAGCAAATCTACAAATCAAATCATTCAAGCAATCAATTCCCTTCTCCCTCAATTAGATATTTGTAAATAAATAGTATCAACAATTAATAACAATAGTAGGAATTAAGTCCTCGTGGGATCGATATTTTTATACTACTTGAACGATACGTGCGCTTGCGTTATACGTGTGTGTTTACGCCGGTCAAGTTTTTGGCGCCGTTGCCGGGGACTTATTTTTCTTGAGTTATTAATTTTGAAGCTGTCTAATTTATTTATATCTAATTTTCTTTATTATTATCTGTAATTTTTATTTCTTTCTTTTGTTTTCAGGTGATTAAAAAAATGGAACATTTTGAAAAATTACAAGCTTTACTAGAAGAAGATACACCCCAAATCCAGGAGCAACAGTCTAGTTTTCTGAGGCCTGTTGTCAAGCCCAACAACTATCACTGGAAGCCAGAACCAAACAACACTACATTTTCTCATCAGAACAAAAGGGGGAGATGTGTAATTTGTGATGGTAACCACCCAAGCGATCAATGTATATACCTTTCAGAGTGGCATAATTATTGGAATCATACAAGGTACGAAGAATCATCACATTTTCCATCTTATCCACCATCCATCTTCGATCTTCATCAAGAACCAGATCCATCAGAGGAAGATCAGTTGAATGACATGTTCAAAGATTTGTTCGAGGAACGGGAAGCTCTATTTGAAGCACAAATTCAGAGTCAAGCAGTTTTCTCGGTTCCTGGAGATCTTTAAAAAATTGCACATCAACATTCCATTTGCAGAAGCGTTGGAACAAATGCCCAGTTATGCCAAATTCATGAAAGACATTCTTTCACGAAAGCAGAGATTGGGAGATTACGAGACAGTAGCATTATCAGAAGAATGCAGCGCTATCATTCAGAGGAAACTTCCCCCAAAGTTGAAAGATCCTGGCAATTTCACTGTTCCTTGCACCATAGGAGAACATGACTTCGGTAAGGCTCTGTGTGATTTAGGTGATAGTGCTAACTTGATGCATTTTTCTATTTTCAGGAAATTACAGATTGGAGAAATAATGCCAACTTCAGTCTCACTACAACTTGCTGATAGAACACCGTATTTTCGAGAGGTGTAGTTGAAGATGTGCTGGTCAAGGTTGACAAATTCATTTTCCCAGCAGATTTTGTTGTCCTTGATATGGAGGAAGACGCAGATGTGCCAATCATCCTCGGGAGACTATTCTTGGCTACAGGTCGAACCATTATTGATGTACAAAAAGGAGAACTCACCATGAGGGTACAAGACCAAGAAGAAACATTCAATGTTTTCAAAGCCATGAATTTCCCAGATGATGAAAAGAAGGAGGATTGTTTCAGACTTGATGTGATACATAGTACCATTCAGAACTCTGATGAAAGGCAAAGTTCTACTGACAAACTTAAAGCATGTCAATTACCTGTGGAGCCAATACAACAGTCAACACCAAGGTAGATCAGATATGCAAATTCATGGAGACTCTTACCACTGGATCCACAAGTTCACCATATGGAGGAGCACCAGAGTCGAACCAACTTGAAGAAATGGTGAATTTTGTCAACAATTTCAACAGACAGGGGAACAATCCATATTCCAACACCTACAACCCAGGGTGGAGGAATCATCCTAATTTATCATGGAGCAACAATTCAGGCCAACAGCAGAACTATCCACCACCTGGATTCCAACAACAGAACAAAAGCCAGGAGCATGCAAATGAACCAGGAATAATAGAAGTGTTGACCCACTTGAAAAAGATAGAAGCAAAACACGAATCTCAAGCAGCAAGATATGATACTATGTTTCAATCTCAAGCAGCAAGATATGATGCTATGTTTCAATCCCAAACAGCATTAATTCAATGTCAATCTGCTTCTATTAAAGCACTGGAAAATCAAATGGGACAACTGGCAAATGCTCAGAGTTACAGACCGCCAGGTACCCTTCCTAGCAACACAGAGCCAAATCCAAGAAACATGGGGAAGGAACAATGTCATGCCATCATGTTAAAAAGCGGTACTGAAATCAACAAAGATGTTGGAGCCAAAACAGCTGTTGAGGAAGTTCCAAAAGAAACAAATCAACAGATGGAGGAAAAAGAAGCAAGGGAAAAAGAACAAATCATTCCACCTCCACCTTTTCCTCAACGTCTTCAGAAGAACAAATTGGACAAGCAGTTTTCTTGGTTCCTGGAGATCTTTAAAAAATTGCACATCAACATTCCATTTGCAGAAGCGTTGGAACAAATGCCCAGCTATGCCAAATTCATGAAAGACATTCTTTCACGAAAGCAGAGATTGGGAGATTACGAGACAGTAGCATTATCAGAAGAATGCAGCGCTATCATTCAGAGGAAACTTCCCCCAAAGTTGAAAGATCCTGGCAATTTCACTGTTCCTTGCACCATAGGAGAACATGACTTCGGTAAGGCTCTGTGTGATTTAGGTGATAGTGCTAACTTGATGCATTTTTCTATTTTCAGGAAATTACAGAATGGAGAAACAATGCCAACTTCAGTCTCACTACAACTTGCTGATAGAACACCGTATTTCCGAGAGGTGTAGTTGAAGATGTGTTGGTCAAGGTTGACAAATTCATTTTCCTAGCAGATTTTATTGTCCTTGATATGGAGGGAGACGTAGATGTGCCAATCATCCTTGGGAGACCATTCTTGGCTACAGGTCGAACCATTATTGATGTACAAAAAAGAGAATTAACCATGAGGGTACATGACCAAAAAGTAACATTCAATGTTTTCAAGGCCATGAATTTCCCAGATGATGAAAAGAAGGAGGAATGTTTCAAACTTGATGTGATACACAGTACCATTCAGAACTCCAATGCAATGCAAAGTTCTACTGACAAACTTAAAACATGTCAATTGCCTGTGGAGCCTAAAGATAAAGCATCTTTTGCACTGAAAGAGCCAATTTTTACTCTACAAGCAACAGAAGAGAAAAAGTTCCACCAGCTCAACGAATTGGAGGAATTTCACAATCAGCCTTTTGAGGATGCCAAATTGTACAAAGAAAAGGGCAAGAAAAGACATGATGAAAAGTTAGTGCGCATACAACTGGAACCAGGGCAGAAGGTACTATTAAACAAATCAAGGGTGAAATTATTCCCATGGAAGCCAAAATCACGGTGGTCAGGTCCATTTGTGATCACCAAAGTTTTACCAGATATAGCCGTTGAGATACATGATCCTGACTCCAACAAAACTTTCAAGGTTAAAAACAAGCGTGTCAAGCACTACTGGGGAGAATCATTTGAGCGACAAAAAGAAAGTGTTACACTTTCAGATCCAGCTTAACGTTCGAGAAGTCAAGTCTGGCTGACGACTTTAAACTTAGCGCTAGCAGGGAGGCAACCCATGCAATTTGTGTATATATTGTGATCTGGTGTGTTTTATTTTTGTGTGTTTAGTTTTTTGCAGATTAAGTCATTTCAAGATGGAAGAAGCTCTCGCAAATCTGCACAAGCAATTTCCTTCTCTCCCTCAAAAATCTCTGATGAAAGTATACAAAGCTCGCTTGGAACGGATGAGATTATTGATGATCAAAGGTATTCCTACTGACATTCGTTGGATTATTGAAGCACGGGTCTGATTGGCAGGTAAGTCTTCTGATTGGCAGGTAAGTCTTCTGACTCTTTTATTTCACATCTGCCTGGTTTTGGAAGAAGCACCTATGCAAAGAAACGTAGAGCTAAGCAAATGGGTGTTTGTTATAAATGTGCACGCTGGAATTGCAATACTCGTTGTCGTTATTTAGGAATGGTGTCTGATAATCGCGAAGACAAAATTAAATTCATTAGGGATGGCTTGAGTAAGGAGTCTTTAGATGATATATCTTCTACTCTTGAGACGCATCCCAGTGGATATGTTCACATAGCCTTTCGCAAATTACATACACAATTTCAAAAACAAAGACAACTGTTAAGTCTCGGGAATCTGACTCAAAAAGACCCTGTTTGCCGATTTATAAGAAAATTGGATGGGAAGCTTGTCCCTGACGCATAGACGTCAATCAAGCTGTTACTTTTCTTGTGAATATTATATCTCTTTGTCTTTTCCTAATAATTGTAATTTGTTTTGTTGTTTTCTTTTATTTTCCGAACATGATCCAGACCTTTTTGACTATCACGATATTATTTTGCTACTAATCGTCCTCTGGAAGATACTTGTGTTATTTTTTACTCACCCTTTTCAGGTACTATAAATTCAGCCCGTCATTGCACTTTTGAAGGCATCCAGAGTTGAGAAAGAAATACATAAAAAAAATGGAAGCCACTTCAAGAAGACGAATTGAGAACATCTGTGTGTTTTGCGGTAGTAGTGTTGGTACTAAACCACAATACGTAGAAGCAGCACATGAATTGGGTCGAGTCTTAGCAGCAAGGAATATGCACTTAATATATGGCGGAGGAAATCTTGGACTAATGGGGATCGTTTCAAAGGCCGTACAGGAAGGATGCTTCATGTTTTGAGAATCATTCTAAAACCCTTGGCAGAAGCAAATCTTATTGAACCATCAAACGGAGAGGAACTGATCGTGCCAGGTATTTCTGAACGACTAGTGGCAATGATTAACTGCTGATGCTTTTATTGCTTTGTCAGGTGGCTTGGGCACAATGGAGGAAATTTTTATAGTACTATCTTGGGCGAACCTGAACATACACCAGAAACCAATTGGACTGCTCAACGTTGATGGATTTTATGATTTTCTTTGTGTGTTTCTTGATGATGCTCGAAGAAATGGGTTCGTGTCAAAACCTTTATAAGAACTCCTCTTTACTGCCAGAACTGCTGCCGGATCTAATAGACCAACTTTTAGCCTATGAACCACAAGTTGACCCTATCCTTTCAAAGATAAATTGGTCCGAGGACGATCGTGGTAAGAGGCGTAGGATTAATCTGGATCTTAACCTTTAATTTCCTGTAGATTTTCAGCTAACCAGGTACGACCTTCTTAACTCTCCTTTTACTGTTTAAGACATTGGGGACAATGTCTCATTTAGGTTTGGGGGAGGGAATTAGTTGATCAGTACCTTGTTTTTAGTTTGTGTGTTGTTTTTATTTTAAGTCCAAAATTTTTCGGAAAAAAAAATAGAAATTTTTTCAAAAATTACAAAAATATTTTGCGTTTTTGTGTTTTTATTTTGACTAAAAATGTGAAATTGGTAAGAGATAGCTGAGTAAGGAGTTTCCACCCTGAGACGTATCTAAAACCATTTTTGAAACAAGTTAATTTTTGTTTATTTTATTTCGAATTATTTAATTTGTGAATTCTCCTTAAAACGGACTAAAATGGATCTGCATATGCTCAGTTGACAGGTATTATCAACATATATAGTAACATACAGACATGAGCTATAATTGAAAAGTTTGTAATATTTAGTGCTATAGTTTAATTGGAGGAAGTATCTCAAAAAGCAGTAGAGTAAAAAAAAAAATCCGAGATCCGAGTTATTAAGTCTGTAAGGGTGTTTTAACACTTAGTGCCCTAAAGCCAACTGGTTTGGGAGTCACTGGCCCAAAGCTCGCTACATGGATCAAAGATGCAGCAAAAATATATATATCTGAAGTCTGAGTAATTAAGTCCGTAGGGGTGTCTTAACACCTGGTGCCCTAAAGCCAACTGGTTTGGGAGCCACCGACCCAACACTCGTTACATAGATGGAAGATATTGTATATAAATAAAAAATAGAGAAAAAATCAAAGAAAAAATCAGAAAAATCAGAAAAATTATTCCATTGCTACCAAAAGGTGTGAAATCTGATAGAACTTTAGGACAAAAATATTACTCTCTTATCAACTGCACTTATGACTGTTGTGGGCAAAAATGAGTTGTTTAATATTTTGTTGGCTGTGTATATGAAGAATGGTAAAAATAATCGGAGAATTTACTTATTCTGTAATTTAGAAAGAAACAAAACAACTAGTAACTTGGAGTAGAAGTTTCACCTGATTAGTTACTAACTTCTTTATTCTCTTTTCTCTTGTCTTTTTGCTTTTGTGTGCATTAGTTTTACTACCTTTTCACTTTTGTAAAATATTTGTGGGTAGCATTGCTGTAAACCCTCACGAGACTACAACTCGTCCACTAGGGACACTTAGGGGTTTAAAGGCTTGTTACATACGCTAAATGCAACCGTGATCCCTTCGAAAGTGGCTTAGTTAAATTTTATTATGTTATTTTATTTTGTGTTTTGCTCGAGGACTAGCAAAATGTTAGGTTTGGGGGTGTGATGAGTGGTAAATCTATCATTATTACCCATTCATTTAACCTAATATTTTGTATAGTTTCTTGCGTTTTGTGAATATTTTGATATGTTTTTTGTTATTTTGTAGATAAATAAAGTTTCAGGACATTCTGGAGGTGATTTGGGCCAAAACAGTGAATATTGGACGAAAATGGTATTTTGGTAATTTCCCGCGTCGCGACGCCAAGACATTCAGCGTCGCGACGCCTAACATGCGCCGAACGGTGCTAACGTGCGCCAGGTCCACAAATCAGAATCTGAGAAAAGTTTGACTTTGCTAACGTGCGCCGTGCCACGTGTCACCATCACAGCCGATCTGCTAAAATGCGTCGTGCCACGTGTCATCATCCTACGGTGCCGACAGTCATCATCGCCACTTGTGCCACGTCATCAGCCACATCACCAGGTTGACTAAGTCAAACTGCCACCACACCGCTACGTCATCATCAGCCAATCAGGAAGTGCCACGTGTCGCAATCCTACGGTGCCGACAGTCTCTTTCCCACGTGTCACCACGTCACCGCCATGTCACCGCCACATCAGCATCAAATATTGGCTATCTAATCCTTATCTGACACGTGGCGGATAAGAATCTAGCCGACCAATCGGAAGCCGCCACGTGTCACAATAATTGAGTCTCCAACAACCTCGCCACGTGTCACCTTATCATCTTATCCAGAATCTGCAACCAATGAACCAGAGCGTGCCACGTCGACAGAAGCTGGCGTAACTACGCCAAAGGCCTCAGCGTCGCGATGCCGGAAGCCTATCCGCGCCTATAAATTGAGCTCGAGATTTCAGTTTTAGATGTACCACTCTCTCTCATCTCTTTGATGTAAAGAGAGAGTTTCTCTCTCTAGTTTCTTTTAGTTTTTAGTTTTTTTTAGTTCTTAGTTTTGTAAATAATTTTAATTACGTTTTGTTAATATAGTAATTTACTTTTTTTTTTTTTTACTTTTTACAGTTTTTTACTATTCACCATGAGGAGGTAACTTCCCCAGCTACGGTGAAAGGAAATTCTTTTACTGTTACTATTTAGATTAATCTCCCTTAAAAATAATATATTCACTATTTAAAATATTGACTTAAAAAGGATACCGCCAGATTGGTCGGTTGGTAATTCATTTTAATCTGGTTTAAACCTGACTAATAAAGGATACCGCCAGATTGGTCGGTCGGTAATATTATCACAAGTTTATATATTATTTTATGGGAGATATCTAAAATAGTAAATAGTAAAAGTAATTCCTTTTACCTTAACATTTTATTTTATTTTACTTTTCAGCTTTTACTTTATGTCTTTTACTTTTAAGTTTTTACTAGCCCTAGTTATGTGTTAGTTATCTGGGGTTGTGATGAATTCTAATATCACCGGTTTATAAGGGGTTATTTTATAGTTTGGGTAATTTAAAGGTTTACTTATTAAGTCTTAAGCTTAATGCTTCTTGTTGTCTGATCACCAATAAGATTGATGTGGTAAATCTTAAATGAACTAGACATAGGGATTTTAGGTTTCAGCCTTAGACTTAATAGCTCACGATCTTCCTTGAGGATATATAACCCTTTAATAGATTTCCTTACAGGATAGACATATACCTGTCGGGCGGGGGTAGCCATAATTGGAACTTAAACTTAATGAATCCAGATAATTTGGTTGACATAGACATATGGTTCAATTGGGTTAAACTGGGTATTTGCGTCTGACCATCGACATAGGCTTTTGCATAATTTAGTGTTCCAGGTTAGTAAACTGATTTATTACACAAACATGAAATAACCACTTCATCTTTTAAATGATATTAGAATTATTCACAACCCTAGATCTTTGTGACTTTTGTTATTTTCCTTAGTATTTTCTTTTTTCTTTTTATTTATTTATTTATTTATTTATCAATTCTACAATCAATCAAACCAATCAAGCAATCATTCTCTTCACCCTTAATTAGATATTTGTAAATAAATAGATTCAACAATTAATAACAACAGTAGGAATTAAGTCCTCGTGGGATCGATATTTTTATACTACTTGAACGATATGTGCGCTTGCGTTATACGTGTGTGTTTACGCCGGTCAATAACGTTCATGCTACTTTTCCACTTAACATAATTTTCTCCCATTAATTTATCATTTGAGAGTATGGAAATAATCGGAGAAACCATGGCTGAAAAATAAAATAAACATGCATTTAACATTCATTCATTGCATATTAAAATTATCAAACAATTTTGGCATAAAATTAAACATGATGCATGGACCATGAATAACGAATTAGAAACATAAGAGACTTACTATGCCACAGCAATCTATCATCCCACAAATTAGTACAAAAATTCCCAAGGCATCCATTGGTTTTCAAATCACACTCCAAGGTGGTGTTGGCTCCTTTTGCGAATTTAGTGCTCCAAATTACAACAATTGAAATTTTACATTGGAAATAAAAATACAACAATTGTAAACAATAACCTTATGGCCTTACATCCCAAAATCAAAAAAAAACATAAAAATAAGAGCCGGAAAAATTTACGACCAATGAAAAATCCATTCATCACATGAAAAATAATAATCATTCATCATAGTAAAATTATTTTGTGCCTACTCATCTAAACATGCATATCAGTATTTATAAATCATATAAATATATTAAAAACAGTAACTTTAAATGAAAAATAGAAGGGTTAAGAACACTTTTCAACCTTGCTCTAATACAAATTGTAGGAAACGCTTTCCTTGTGCAGTGGAAACGCCTTAGGCACACAGATCGGACTTGAAAAAATTTTCTACCCTTCCCTTTGAGTGAACGAATGCAACTAGTACCACCACTAAAATTCTACTTCTATTTTAGAAAAAATTTCATCCCCGAAATAGCCCCAAAACAGTCCCTGAACAGCCCTGAAATAGCCCCAAAACAATCCCCGAACAGCCCCCGAACAACCGCACAAAAATTGGACTGTTTTGGATCTGATTCGCGCCCAGCGCACTGCCGAAACATCCTCTGAAATGCGTGGACAGTGGCTGTGTTTCAGTTTTGTTTTTTCACTTGAAAACGGCCCCAACATAGCCTTAAAAAACCACTATATGTTCCCCAAAAGTTCTGGATTAAAACGAAACCAAATCGAGTTCTGTTTTACCAAATAAGTGGCGACAATGAGCAAAATAAGTCTCACTGCCGAGTACCAAACAAGAAAAAGAATGAAGATGATTATTTGTTCGACACCACAAAGTATTCCGAGCTATATCTCATTAACAACGGAAACTAGTGTGGGCTAGACTCACAATATTAAATCCCTAAATGTTTTAGAGATGGAATCACACTTGTATTTCTATTTTATTTTCTTCTTGTTCTTATTTTGTTTTCTTTCAACACTTTGAGAGAATTGGAGAAGAATAAGATGTAGGCTAGGGTTAGAATGAGAGATTAGGTAAAAAGAAAAACAATTTTTCTTTTTATACTTAGGTTTGTTTGTTTCCAAAAATGAAAGAAACATTTCCCTTTTTCCAACCTCCAATTTTCGGCCATTATGTATTTTTTATTTAATTTTGTAACATCAACTTTTATTACTATAATAAAAGATAACCTACAAAATAAAAGGTGTAATTACCTTTCATAAAGTGTAACCACCAGTTCTAAAACCCAAAATTTGGAAATCCCAAATTTAGCCTTTCATTAAATTATATCCTATATAATTTAAACATGTGATTAAATATCAAATATTTAATAAAACCATATGTTAAATTTTAACATATAGTTTCAAGTGTGACAAAACAATATTATTAATCATATTAATAATATTTATCCATATGTGAGTATATAATTGGATTATCCAATTATACTAAATCCGCTACAGTATATTGAGCTTGCATAAGGTCCAAATGAACCTACGGTTCTGAGCTTCAATAATCTCAAAATATCAATTAAGCTCTTAATTAAATATTCTGAATTATTAACTCCGGATTATTCCACTAAAAACCCGAAGCTGCACTCTCGTTGCCACGAGTAAAATATTAAGCCGAACCAAGTCGGTGTCCATCGATATAGTCACTACATATAGATTAACCTTTCACGAGTATCTCGTAATTAGAGCTGGGCCATAATGTCTGTTACACCCCTCTAATTATTATTACCTTAAGTACCATTGATTCTCTAATGAACGATTTATTCATAACCATTATAAATTTTAATCTTTCTATTCGTAATAGAAAGACTTGAGCTCTCTAACTATTTAAGTACCGAATTAACCCTTAAGAAATATACTCCTCTACTTCTCGCAAGGAGTGAACTCCATGTCTATGTAAAACGTACCCAGCTACACACCAGGATATGCCCCCAAAGTACGTAGCTATTGGTCGGGAATGCTACACCAAACTCACATTTGTAAATCAAAGGACATAGCCTGCCATGCAGGAGTTCGTGGTACACTCAAGATTAAGATCAATCCATATATGACCATCTAGTAGATCGAAGGAATTTCTTTATTTAACGGATATTATAAGAATGTCATTTCTATCTGTGTCCAGTCTTGTATGATCACATCATATAAGGTGCCTACATTCTCATGTTTCCACATGGACGATCCCGGATCAAGGTCGCCATACAATTATATAATGGACCGCAGCTATAGATAAACCATAAACAAAGTACCCGCTTTTTTTGCTCTCTATGGACTATTTTAGATTACTAACTTCAGGATTAAATCCTCTTGTGTATGACATTCATACAGTAAGTCTGAAGGTACATGTGTAATCTTGGGTAATAAAGATAATTTACAATATGCGTAAATTAAACAAACACTTTGATAAATGAATAATGCATCATTTTATTTCATAACATATAAAACCGTTTACATTACATGAAGCTCTAGGGCATATATCCCAACAAGAATTAGGGGTGGGTATTTTTCGATTCGGTTCAGTTTTAATCAATCAAACTAGACCCGACCAAGGTTCCGGTTCGGAATCAAAATCGAATCGGAATCAAACCGATTGGAACCGGATGATTTCAGTTTCGATTCTGGTTCTGGAATCGTAACCTTATTGAACCGGTTCTGTTAGGGATTTTGCTCTAATTAAACGGATAGGAACCGCTGGAACCGTTCCTACGGTTCCAACTCCCCAACGGCTACTAGCACGGCTAGTAGCCGTTGGGCTTGGGCAGGGAGCTGTAAAAACAAAATTTAGGATTTCCCAAATTACTCCTAATAACATTAATAAAACGACTAATTTTAGGGGCATTTTAGGTATCACAAAAATATTCTTAAAATATATAAATATGGATTATTTTTCATTATTTCAACACACCAATTTCTCTATTCTCAATTCTCTCAATTCCTACAATTCTCTCATTCTCAATTCTCTCATCTACAATTACAATTTATCATTCTCAACTCTATAATTCTAAATTTCTTAAACAACAAATGGCAAGCTCATCTGAGAACGAACAAATGTCAAATGTGCTAACCCAAGAGAGCGGTCTAGTATCGGTTCACGGAGAACAAAATTTAAGTATCGTTCCTCGGATGTTTTTGAAATTCATTTTCATTTAATCGATACTGCAAATGAAGGTTCAAGAGCAGTATCCAACCATTGTGGGGTTTCTTACAAATTTAATGGTGGATACGACAATATGATCAAACACCTGGAAAGACATCATGCCGTTGAGCTTGGACTTGATACGACACAAACTCAAATGGCCAGGTACACATCATCTAGAAGAGGTACGAGTTCTTTAGATTTATTTAAATATTCCGATGCTAAAAATAGAGAAGAATTTGCTAAATTAACTTATATGGCACATCTTTCTTTAAGTTTTAGTGAAAAACTTGCTTTTACTAATTACGTTCAAAATGCTTTAAATCCCGCTGCTTGTAGAATGACTCGAAATACAACAAAATGTCAAATTTTTAAATTATACAAAGATAGTAAAATTATTTTAAATGAAACATTTAGAGATATTAAAGGTCGTCTTTCTATTTGTTTTGATGTTTGGAGTGACTATTGACGAACACACTCATACATGAGTGGGACTTGTCATTGGATTGATGCATCATGGAACATGCAAAAACGACTTATTGCATTTAGAGTTTTTGATGAACAACATACTACACAAAATATTTATAGAATGATGAAAGTAATTTTTGATGAATATGGTTTATTAGGTAAAATTTTAACAATTGGATTTGATAATACATCTGCAAATACTGCATCAATCACTGATTTAATAGAAATATGCAAACCAAATTTAGGGGTCAATTTTTTCATGTTCGTTGCACATGTCATGTCCTTAATTTATGTGTTCAAGATGGTTTGGAAAAATTTTCACCTTTCATTGATCCTATTAATAAAGCACTTAATTGTATTTGGTCATATTCTCAAGTTAGGAGAGAATGGGCCAAGTTTTATAAATTAAATGGTATTAAACCGATAAAATTTTCACGAGATGTTCCAACACGTTAAAGTTCAACTTATTTTCTTTTATGTCAAGCTTTACAATACAAAGATGTATTATGTATTTTTTTCTCAACATGTTCAACATATCACACATTTTCCTAGTCAATGGGAAATTTATGATAAAATGTTAAGTATTTTAAAACTTTTTAATGATGCTACAAATATTTTTAGTGGAGTTTATTATCCTACAGCACATTTATTTATTCTTGAAAGTTTGAATATTGTTGGTACTCTCGATGAGCATGTTGAAAGTCCTGATTCTAATGATATTATTTTGTTTGAAGCTATTAATATTATGAAACGAAAATTGTTGCATTATTGTAGAGACATTTATTTACTTTATCTTATTGCTGCTGTTTTTTATCCTAAATTTAAATTAGAAGGTTTGAATAGTGTTTTACAAGCTTACTATGGATATTTAGGAATATTAGATGAAATTGATATTACAAGAATAATAGCTAAAATAAAAATTGATTTAATAGAGTTATTTAATGATTATAGTAAAAGATATAACTTGCTATTAGTAGGACAATCTAGTAGTAGAGAACCCGTAATGCAAACAAGACTTAGCATAGATGATCGTTGGTTACTACAACGAAATAAAAAACATAGGGATAACACGACTAATAACCCGGAATTAGATAATTATTTATCTACAAATTTCGAGTTTTCAACTGAAAGATAGTTAGTAAAAAGTTTCAAATCCTTGAGTGGTGGAACCGACATCAAAATGTATATCATGTATTATCAATTATTGCTAAAGAGATATTGGCAGCACCTGTTTCCACCATTTCTGTTTAGCAAGCCTTCATCATGGGAGGCAATATATTGGAAGTTAGACGGTCTTCATTACATCCAAGCACTCTTGAAACAATAATATATGTGGATGATTGGACCCGAGCTGATATGAGGCAACAAGAAGATATCCCTGATGAATTTGAAGACTTGTTCGACAATGCATCTGCAAGTGCAAGCGGAACTGGAGCTGAAGGATCAACATACACTGATAATGATGATTGGTAATTAAAGAATTGTAAAATTACAATGGGGAAATATCTTAAAATTATAATTGAACTACGTGAGCTTTGATTCATTTCACCCCTGGAGGATACGTAGGCAACTTAAGTTCTTAAAAATTTAAGTTCAAGCTCTTTAATTTAATAATTTAATTTTTAATTTTCTCTTTAATTTAATAATTTAATTTTTAATTTTTTTAGACAAGAATTTTATTTGTAATTTAATGTAAGTTTATTATATAAATTCATAATTCATAATTTTAAATTAATTTTTAAATCTCAAATTTTTTATTTAAAAAAAAATCGAATGGAACGGGAACCGAAACCGAATGGTTCGGTTCCAGTTCTGATTCCACTTAATTGTGGAACCGGAACTGAACCAGAATTAACCGGTCCGATTTCGATTCCACACTCGTGGAACCGAGGTTCGGTTCGGTTCACTGGTTTTGTTTATGATTTTACAAGTCGGTCGGTTCACCAGTCCGATTCACGATTCGAACCGAACTTATCGATTTAACTCAAACATCAACCGAACATAAATCAAAAAATTGATCGAGTCGATTCCGTTCGGTTATTTTGCCCACCCATATTGAAATGTGTGATACAACATTACTATGATCTTATCTACTTAACACATTTATCCTTTTTAAGTATCTGAGAGAGCGACTGTTTACAAGAAGTCTCACTTATATGAGAATGACTATTGGACATGTACGGCTCAAATTTTATATGATCAAAAGATTTAAAAATATATTGATTGGAGTATGCAACCCGAACTCATGCGTTTGGTATTTATGAGTTTTGCGTGTTGTAGACTATGAATTTCACATTCAGTCCACATTCGAGAATTCATAGGATGTGGGCACCAAATATCCTACAAAACAAAGGTAAAGAGAGCGATGTGTAACTATCCACCGGTATGGTGGATGCCATAGGCACTCCAACGCTCAAGTCAATGATGGTGACAAGCAGAAAAGAGGAAGAACAAGGTAAATGGTTACCTCGATCTCCGTAATTTATTACCGTGAGGGAGGTATGCTGGTGTTTAGGGAGTGTTGTGCTTTGAGAACTCCAGTGCGAGAGCCCAAACTTGAATGCCTCAACCCATCAGACCCTCTCTCCATTTATAGGCTGCGGAAGTTGCCAGTAGTTAATTAGGATTCCTTGGAATAGTCAAATTCCAACCCTACTATGAGAGGATAATTGAGTTGGGATTGAGTTAAGAGTTCTTAGGTATTCGAGATCAGGTGTAATCCCAATAGTATTTGGACATGACTGCCGTATTTGTAGGTGGTTTGTCTTCATCCAAATATTTATTTTCCTTGTTGAATAGGAATTAGTCGTGTGTAAACTGGCGGATCTTGTCTACTAGGACATTGTGTATTATGGGACTGTCGGTTGGGGCACTGATCAAGTAATTTTAGTGAGTATGGTAGCCTGGTGTTCATAGAGTGATGTGCTTTGAGAACTCGAGTGCAAGAGCCAAAACTTGAATGCCTCAACCATTGTGTTGGAGTTGGTGCTTGGAGCGCCAATCCGAATGATGTAGTGTTCATTTTATTATTTATTAATAAAATAACTACATTTTCATTTCATACCTTATTAATGGTATTGTCATTATGTGTATTAGATTGATGTATAGCTATGCTAAGAATGACATCGACCTTAGAATAGTCTTGTATTAATACTGAACACCATGTAGTCCGATATTGGGATAAGTATTACTATTATAAATTATTCTTAAAGTGTGTGTGTGTGTGTGTGTGTGTGTGTATATATATTCATAGTCGTTGGTTTTGGAATACGGTCGAATTCCAATAAACTAGAAGATTAACACATGTCGTATATTGGAATTGGAGTTCCATTGGTTTAACCTGATGTACCATGAGTTTTTAAAACTCGTAGACTTGTGGGAATTGGTTGGAGCGAATACTGAATGACTCATAGGTGATTCATAATAGTTGGAAATACACACCACCGTCAATAGGAATCTCCTTGAGTCGAGTAGCATATGTAATCCTTTGATTATAGGATAACATTGATTTTGTGTGAGATCCTCCACACTTTGATGCCATGTATGTCAAAAACCTTTCATGGTCTGGCCTCTAAAAGTTCGTTGGGTATGGATCGATACACTCAGTAATCAAGTGCTAAGCAAGATAGAATCCTTCAGCATGTATGTGTACCATAAGGGGTTTAGGTATCCATGTGAGTAAGTCAGGATTCTTAAGACTTTTTCCAAAGCCGATCACATAGGGTCGATCGTATCATTTGTAAAGAATCATGGACACGTCGACATGAGATGTGAGCCTTTTGGAAACTTAACGGTGTATTCTATGTTTCCAAAGTACAACCCGGATAGCCTACGACATGAGGATTATTAAACATATGTGATAACCTTGACTTGTATAGTTCAGAAATATCGTTCGTATTCTTCGCGAATTCGGAGGTGGCCGAATTGTGTACATATTAACTAGGCTTATATGACGAATGTGTCTGAACTTAAAGAGTCCCAATATGAAGTGTACTCGTTGAGCACTTTGGTAGCTGATTAATTTTGATAAAAGATCATATTCGATATTATAATTATCAACCAAGATAATCAAGTGTTATTGGATAACATTGATTATTTACTTTGACCTAATTGGATTAATTAGATTAATTCAATAATCACACAAGAGCTTAATTATAAAATCCTAATTATCTCCACCATTTAAGGATATTATGGTAATTATAAGTATGTAATAATAGACAGTTTTGGCTTGATTTAATTAGATTAAATCAAAGCGGCAAATATTGAACTAATCCATTTCCTAATCCACGTATTGATTTAATTGGATTAAATCAAAGTGGTAGACAATGAAGATTAGTCACACCTAATTATACATATTTGGACAAATTAGATTAAGCCCACATAAAAATTGATTACAACTTTTATTAATTAAAAATTGCCTAAGTTTTGCTACAAATAGCAAGCATTAAGAAGGTTTTAATTAAGCAAAGCATGAACTTGAGAAAGCTAAATACAAGCAAGAATTAGAGAATTTAGCCTAAGTTAGAGAAGTGTTTAGAGAAGTTTTTTGAGGCCTCTACAACATTTCATCTAGGAGAAATCAAGATTGGATCTTGGGGTGAAGCTTACTAGCATTGGAATCAAGATTGGATCTTGGAGTCAAGCTTGCTAATCCTTGGAAGTTCTCTAAATATTTCAACAATGAGAAGTAGGTTGGATCTTTGAATCAACCTTGCTAGGTAAGTTTGATCTTCTCCAAAAGCTATATTTTTCATTAGTGAGACATATAGTGTTGAATTATGTATTAGATACATAATATTGAAATTAGGCTAATTAATTGTGTTAGGATGCTTTGGAAGTATAAACACAATATACTTATAATTGGGTCAAATTATTTATGTTAGACATAGACATAAAATTAAAGTTTGGAAATTTAGATAATAGTTTGGAGCTAATGCTACCATTCTAGAATCACTTGACCACATTCGAGTGACCTAGAATTGTTCACGAGTCACTTCATTGTGGGATTCTAATTTGGTTTATATTTTGGACTCAAAATTTACGTAAGTCCGTATTTAAAATAAATTTATGTTTTTGTAAAAATATTTGATTTTTTGAAAATTTTGATTTTTGTTCTATAATATTTATTGAAGTTGGTTTTGATGTTTTAGGTGTTTTGAAAATGTTTAGGGAAGGTTAGAAGTAATTAAGGTTGAAAACTCTATTGCATTCAGCTATTTGTTTCCAGAGAGCTGAAGGGCTGAAGAAATAAGTTTTAAAAATAGCGCGCGCGTACACGCTACGTGGGCTGAATTTTATTTTTCCCCGTTTCTGAGTTTCCGAACTCCGATTCAGCCCCAGGTTTTTCCTATACACTCGTAATAAAATATAGTATTTCATTAAATATTTTACAATTACACATATGCTTGATATCCATGTGTTAGATCCATTTCCGCTGCGCGGCGCACCAATCCAACCCTAGGGGTTTCAGATCTGCCCCAACAGAATGGTATCAATAGCAAGGCTTAACCATACAACATATGTTGTATGTTAGACATGTATTTGAATCTATGCCTCTTTATTTTAATTTAATTATGCATAAGTCATATTGGATATGTATTGCATGTTTTAAATTAAAATTTTGAATTGACCTAATTATATTAATGACTTGATTGTCATAAATCTCCCATGATTAGGTGATTACTTTATTTTAAGTAATAGTATTAGTAGTGTTAGAGCATTATTGGAAGATTTGTCTTGTCAATACGGAGATGGATGAGTTCTTACTACTTATATCCAATATCGTCATTAGTGTGAGGGTATAAGTACTCATAACTTAGGTCACTTCGGTAAAACATTAGATATAGCGTGATGGGTTAACGTAGTTACTCAATATCGTCATTAGTGTGAGGGTGTACATACAAAGTTCATTAGTGCACATTGATAAGTATACACCTAGAACACGTCTTAATCCAATATTTTCATTAGTGTGAGGATAAGAAACAGTTCATGACCAAACTATGAGTCACATGAAGTGATTGACCTTGTAGGTCTACCTAATGAGTTTATAAAGGCCAATATCGTCATTAGTGTGAGGCTGGAGTAAATGTCATGGGATCCACTTCCCGCTATAAATTTTGATAGTCAAATTTCTATTTTCTGTTAAAGGAGATTACGAAATTACGCAAAGTAGTGGGAGAACACTAATAGATTTAAAATTACATAATCAATTAGTGTTATTATTTTGAAATGAAAATTTTTCTACTACTATTTAAAATATTGTCTTGTAGATAGTTGCCGCTAATCCATTGATGAAACTTTTGGATACCGATAAACTAAAAGGAGACGAGAACTATTTCGAATGGAAAATGAACATACACCTTGTCTTGGAGTTTGAAAAGTTTACTTATGTCACTGTCAATCCACTGCCTGTTGAAATCGATCCTGACTCCACTCCATAAGAGCGAGAAACTTTTAATAGATGGAAGGATGATAATCTTAAGGTGAAATCCTACATTTTGGGATCGATGGTTCTAGATTTTCTGAGACAATACATTGAAGTATCGAATGCTTGAAGCATCATGCAAACACTCAATGAGTTGTTCGAGGTAAATCAAGAGATCAAACTTTATCGAAGGTCTAAGGAATTATTTCGTGTTGAACTCAATGATGGAGGAGCTATCAACATTCATGTTTTGAACATGATCGACCAGATTCGATACCTATAACGACAAGGCATTGTGATTTATGAACGATTGGGCCGTAATTTGATTCTATCTTCTTTGCTAGGTTCTTATGCTGGCTTTTTATTAAACTTCCAATGCACTCGATGTAAGTTAGATATGAAAAACTTCATAACATGTTACGCACAACGGAGCATGATTTGAGGAAAGGCAACACCACATTGTACCTCCATGGTGGAGCTGGCTCTTCAAAGACTTCTGGAAGTCAAAGAAAATAAAGATGGGGAAGAAGAAGATTGCAAAGAAGAACTCCAAGAAGCACAAATGCACAAAATGTCTACACTGCAAGAAGTCTGGTCAATGGAAGAAGGACTGTCCAAAGCTAATAGGAAAAGCATGACCCTCATGTACGCTTTGTATTTTTCTAATTATTGACATCTCATTAGCCTTAGATGCAAATAGTGGATGGGTGTTAGACACTGGCAGTCCGACTCATATTTGCAACTCCAAGCAGGTAATGAGGGTAAAAAGAAGGGTGAATAAAGGGGAGATCCAGCTTAGAGTTGGAAATAGCGAGATATTAGATGTTAAAGCCATAGGAACAGTTATTTTAGATCTCCCCAATGGTTGTAAATTAAATTTACAAGACTGTTATTATGTACCCTCACTTATCAGACAAATAATGTCACTGCCAATATTAGATAAAGAAGGATATAAAATAAACATTAAGGATGAAACTTTATGTTTATATGATAAAGATAATTTATTGAAATGTGAATGTTCTTTATCAAACGGTCACTATGTTTTGGAAACATATAAATATGTCTTTAATGTAGAGGAAAATACAAGTAGGAAATCCAAATTAAATAATATTGAATTATAGCATATGAGATTGGGCCACATAGGTGTTAGACGTCTATCTAAATTGGTAAATGATGGTTTGATTGAAAATCTTACATTAGACCCTTATCTGATTTGTGAGTCATGTATCCAAAGAAAGATGACAAAAGCCTCATTTCTTGATGTTGGACACCGTGATTGAGATTCATGGGAGCTAATACATAGCGATGTGTGTGGTCCATTAAATCATGCTGCTCATGATGGTTCAACATAATTCGTGACTTTCACGGATGATAAGTCTAGATATGGATATGTCTATTTGATGAGACATAAGTCAGAAATATTTGACAAGTTTAAAATATTCTGAAACGAAGTAGAAAAACAAACCAGTAAATTCATCAAGTGTCTTAGATCAGATTGAGGCGGTGAATACATGAGTGAAGAATTCATAAATTATTTAAAGGAGAATGGAATTCTTGTCCAATATAGCCCACCAGAAACACCTCAACACAATGTTGTGTCTAAGCATAGAAATTTTATTTTATTGGATATGGTGTGATCAGTGATGAGCTATACAGATCTTACTTATTACCTTTGGAGTTACACTTTACTAACTGTTGCTCACATACTTAATATGGTCCATCGAAAGCTATTTCTACGACCCCCTATCAGATATGGTTCGGTAGAAATCCAAGTCTTAGGTATTTAAAGATTTGGGGTTGTCCTGCATACATTAAAGTTACGCAGTGGGATAATCTAGTACCCAGAGGGTATACATGTAGGTTCGTTGGATATCCTGATAATTCCATGGGATATCAATTCTACAATTCCGAGCAACGAAATATATTAGTTGTTCGTTTTACCACTTTTCTTGAAAAGCAACTTTTGAGAGAAAATGGGAATTGTAGAGAGATTGAACTTGATGAGTTTGATCCCAACATTAAGGAACCTGAGATGGAACCGAAGATTCAATTAGGAGAATGATCTACAATACAGGCTCTACGTAAGTCAAATAAAATATCAAGGCCTCTTGAGAGATTATTTTTAACATCTGATGTGAGCCTTGATGTTATCCTCTTGGAGAAAACAGATCCGACTATGTATAAAGAAGTAATATTGGATATGGATTCGAGAAAATGGCAGAAAACTATGAAATTCGAGATGGATTCTATACATGACAATCAAGTATGGGACTTAGTTGAACTTCTTGAAGGAGTTAAACCTATGGGATGTAAATGGGGTTTACAAAAGGAAGCGAGGGCACGATGGAAATGTGGAAACCTCTAAGGCATGACTGGTAGCAAAAGGTTACACTCAACGTCCTGAGATTGTCTATGAGGAAACTTTTTCACCAATAGCCATGCTAAAATCCATTAGGATTCATTTAGCCATTGTTGCATATCACGACTATGAGATATGACATATGGATGTGAATACCGCTTTCCTAAATGGATTCCATGAGGAAGATATCTATATGGAACAACTAGAAGGTTTCGTATCCAGTGAGACTTTAAACTTGGTTTGTAAGCTCCAAAAGTCTATTTATGGACTTAAACAGTCATCTCGAAGCTGGAATCGTCATTTTGATGAGATAATTAGATTATCTGGATCCATCAAGAACGAGGAAAAACCATGTATTTATTAGAAAGTGAGTGGGAGCATGATATTCCTAGTGTTGTATGTAGATGACATCCTTATCATAGGAAATGATATAGGATTGATGCAAAGTGTGAAAGCCTACCTTTGTAAGAACCTCTCCATGAAAGATATAGGTGAAGCTTTCTATATACTAAGTATAAGGCTCTATCAGGATAAAGTTAGGAAGTTTATACAGTTGTCACAATCGACGTACATAGATAAGATGTTAGAAAGGTATGGTTTTACCAACTGCAAGACAACAAATGTACATTTCCGATATGGCATACATCTTTCGAAGAAAATGACACCTTAGACTGAGGAAGAGAGAGTTAGAATTTCTAACTTGTCATATGCTTCTTGTATTGGAAACATAATGTATGCTATGTTATGTACTAGACCTGACAACAGTTTCGGCGTCAGTGTGACCATCCGATATCAATCTGATCCAGGTAATGATCATTGGACAACCGTGAAACATATCCTAAAATATCTTAAGGGTACTAAGGATAAGTTTCTGATATATAGAGAAAATGAACTACAAGTTAAGGGTTATATAGACTCCGACTTCCAGGGGGATCCAGATGATAGAAAATCTACATCAGGTTACGTATTTACCCTTAATGGTGGTGCAGTTAGTTGGCAATGTTCAAAGCGAGGCTCAACAACTGATTCCACCATTGAGGCGGAATTTATAGTGGCTTCAGAGCTATTAAAGAAGCTGTATGGATTAGAAATTTTATCATAAAACTTGGCGTTATACCATGTATTACGGATTCAATCCCACTATACTGTGATAATAGTGGAGCCATTACGCAGGCTAAGGAGCCGAGAGCGCATTCCAAGTCTAAACACGTGGAAAGGAAATAATGCGTAATTAGAGATATTATTGAACGTAAAGACATAGTGGTCTTGAAGGTTCAAGGACTAGACAACATAACAGACCTGCTTAGAAAGGCTTTACCTCCTAAGTTATTTGATAAACATGTGGATGAGATGAGAGTGCAGTACCATCCAGATTGGCACTAAGCAATTGAGAGTTTGTTAGAGTTGGTGCTTAGAGCGTCAATTTGAATGATGTATTGTCCATTTTATTATTTATTAATAAAATAACTACATTTTCATTTCATACCTTATTAATGGTATTGTCATTATGCATATTAGATTGATGTATAGATATGTTAAGAATGACATCGACCTAAGAATAGTCTTGTAGTAATACTAGACATCAAGTGGTCTAACATTGCGATAAGTATTAATTTTGTAAATTATTCTTAAATTGTATATATATTCCTAGTCGTTGGTTTTGGAATACGGTCGAATTCCTATAACCTATAAGACTAACACATATCGTATATTGGAATTGAGTTCCAATGGTTTAACTTGATGTACCATGAGTTTTGGAAACTCGTATAGACGTGTGGGTATTGGTTAGACCTAATACTGAATGACTCACAGATGATTCCTAATAGTTGGAAGAACACACCACCGTCAATAAGAATCTCCTCGAATCGAGTAGCATATGTAATCCTTTGACTATATGATAATATTGATTTTGTGTGCGATCCTCCATATTTTGATGTCATGTATATCGGAATCATTTTATGGTCTAGTCTCTAGATGTTCGTTGGGTATGGACCGATGCACTTGGTAATCAAGTGCGAAGTAAGATAGAATCAGTCGGTCCGTATGTGTACCATAAGGGGTTTATGTATCCATGTGAGTAAGTTACGATTTTTAAGACTTTGGCCAAAGCCGATCACTTAGGGTGGATTGCATCAGTTGTAAAGAACCATGGACACGTCGACATGAGATGTGCGCCTTTTGGAAACTTGACAGTGTATTCTATGTTTTCCAAACACAATTCGGATAGCCTACGATGGAAGGATTGTTAAAACATATGTGATGACCTCGACTTGTACAGTTCAGAAAGGTCATTTGTGTTCTTCACAAATTCGGAGATGGCCAAATTACGTACATATTAGCTAGGCTTATATGACGAACGTGTCTGAACTTAGAGAGTCATAATATGAAGTATACTTGTTGAGCACTTGGGTAGCCGATTAATTTTGATAAAAGATAATATTCGATATTATAATTATCAACCAAGATAATCTAGTGTTATTGGACAACATTGATTATTTACTTTGACCTAATTGGATTAATTCAATAATTACACAAGGACTTAATAGTAAAATCATAATTATCTCTACCATTTGAGGATGTTATGGTAATTGTAAGTATGTAATAATAGGTGGTTTTGGCTTGATTTAATTGGATTAAATCAAAGTGGCAAACATTGAACTAACCCATTTCCTAATTCATGTGTTGATTTAATTGGATTAAATCAAAGTGGTAGACAATGAAGATTAGTCACACCTAATTATACATATTTGGACAAATTAGATTAAGCCCACATAAAAATTGATTACAACTTTTATTAAATAAAAATTACCTAAGTTTTTCTATAAATAGCAAGCTTTAGGAAGGTTTTAATTTAGCAGAGCAAAAGCTTGAGAAAGCTAAAGAAAAGTAAGAATTAGAGAAATTAGCCTAAGTTAAAGAAGTGTTTAGAGAAGTTTTCTCAGGTCTCTACAACATTTCATCTATGAGAAATCAAGATTGGATCTTAGGGTGAAGCTTGCTAGCATTGGAATCAAGATTGGATCATGGAGTCAAGCTTGCTAATCCTTGGAAGTTCTCCAAACATTTCAACAAGGAGAAGTGGATTGGATCTTTGAATCAACATTGCTAGGTAAGTTTGATCTTCTCCGAAAGCTATATTTTTTATTAGTGAGACATATAGTGTTGAATGATGAGTGGTAAATCTATCACTATTTCCCACTCATTTAACCTAATATTTTGTATAGTTTCTTGAGTTTTGTGAATATTTTGATGTGTTTTGTGTTATTTTGTAGATAAATAAAGTTTCAGGACATTCTGGAGGTGATTTGGAGCAAAACAGTGAAAATTGGAAAACGGGGCATTTTGGTAATTTGGGCGACGCGAAAGCACTTGGCGTCGCGACGCCTAACGTGGGCCAAAAAGTGCTAACATGCACCGGGTCAACGGGTCAGAATTTGAGAAGTTTGACATTGCTAACGTGCGCCGTGCCACGTGTCACCATCACAACCGATATGCTAACGTGTGTCGTGCCACGTGTCATCATCCTACGGTGCCGACAATCACCATTGCCATGTGTGCCACGTGTTACTCCACGTCAGCGTCCACATCATCAGTTGACCGAGTCAACATGCCACCTCACCGCCACGTCATCATCTACCAATCACGAAGTGCCACGTGTCGCAATCCTATGGTGCTGATAGTCGCCATCGCCACGTCAGCGCCATGTCAGCATAATAATTGACCTCTCAGCCGCCTTGCCACGTGATGTATTATCTCCTTATCAGAATCACCACGTGTCATCACCAGAGCATGCCACACCTAACTATTCCAGCGTCGCGACGCCCAGAGCCCACCGAGGCCTATAAATTGAGCTCGAGATTTCAGTTTCAGTTGCACCATTCTCTCTCATTTCTTTGATGTAAATAGGGAGTCTTCTCTCAAGTTTCTTTTAATTTCAGTTTTGTAATTAACTTTTAATTACTTTTTGTAATAATAGTAATTTACTTTCTTTATTTTTACAGTTTTTACTATTCACCATGAGGAGGTAACTTCCCCAGCTATGGTGAAAGGTAATTCTTTTACTGTTGCTATTTAGATTAATCTACCTTAAAAATAATATATTCACTATTTCAAATTTGACTTAAAAAGGATACCGCCATATTGGTCGGTTGGTAATTCATTTTAATCTGGTTTAAACCTGACTAATCAAGGATACCGCCAGATTGGTCGGTTGGTAATTTAATTTTGGTTCCACCTTTATGGCTGGTTTATTTTGGTTCCGCCTTTATGGCTGGATTATGGACAAATATTACCGCCTTAATGGCTGGTTGGACTTAATTTGACTTAATCAGGTTACCACCTATATGGCTGGTTGGTAATATTATCACACGTTTATATATTATTTTATGGGAGATATCTAAAATAGTAAATAGTAAAAGTAATTCCTTTTAACTTAGCATTTCATTTTATTTTATTTTACTTTTCAATTTCTACTTTACCGCATTTTTACTTTCGGCATTTTTACTTTATGTCTTTTATTTTACTAGCCCTAGTTATGTGTTGTAACTAAATTAGTTATCTATGGTTGTGATGAATTCCAATATCACCGGTTTATAAGGGGTTAGATTATAGTTTTGGTAATATAAAGATTTATTTATTGAGTCTTAATCTTAATGCTTTTTATTAACTGGCCACTAATAAAATTGACTAGGTAAACTTAAAATGAACTAGACATAGTGATTTTAAGTTTAAGACCTTAGACTCAATAGCCCACGATATTCCTTGAGGATAGATAACCCTTTAATAGATTTCCTTACAGGATATGAATATACCTGTCGGGCGGGGGTAGCCTTAATTGGAACTTAATCTTAATGAATTCATGTAATTTGGTTGACATAGACATATGGTTCAATTGGGTTATATTGGATATTTGTAGTTGACCATCGGAAGAGGCTTTTACATAATTTAGTGTTCCAGGTTAATAAATCAATATTTTACCCAACTATAAGATAACTACTTCATCGTTAAATAATATTGGAAGAAATCACAACCGTAGATAGTTTTTAATATTGAATTTTCTTAAAACCTACTTTCGACAATTTTATTTACTTGCTTTTAAATTTAGAATCGTCACCATTTCAAATCAATCAATCAACCTGTTCGATACTAGTAATCATTTGACCTCATAAAATTACTAGCTTATGTATTAAGTCCTCGTGAGATCGATACTTTTTATACTACTTGAACGATACGTACGCTTGCGTTATACGTGTGTGTTTACGCCGGTCATTGAATTATCTATTAGATACATAATGTTGAAATTAGGCTATATCCATATGTAATGACTATTTCGATGGACACCGAAGTTGTTCGGATTATATTTTCCATTTACGGTAATGAGAGTTCAACTTTGAGTTTTTAGTGGAATAACGTGAAGTTAATAATTCGTAATATTTGATTAAAGGGTTTAAATAATATTTTGAATTATTGGAGCTCAGAACCGTAGGTCCATTTGGTCCCCGTGCTAGCTCGATTAACTGTAGCAAACTAATATAATTAGATTGTCTAATAATATGCTCACATTATAATTATATATTATTAATAAGATTAATAATATATTTTGTCACAAATGAAAACTATGTCAAATTAGTTTAACTTAATATTTTCCAGAATTCTTTAATTATGAGATAATCACATCATGATTATAAGATAATCAAGTTAGTAATAATAATGAAATAATTACTACATCATAATTGAGGTAATTAAATTATTATTAAGATATTGATTTTTTATTTACCTTGAAGACAAAGCCATATGGCTTACCATGCTCTCCAACTTATTATGTCTATTAGGTGGCTTGTATACACCTAATGGCTTTGTCATTAGCTAAAGATTTCTTATGCTTTGGTATGGCCTTCACATTAATGTGTTTGCTATTGCAAGAAAATATTAGATCCTTAATGACAAAGGTGGTTGGTTTTATGTAAGAGAATATAATCTCTACCATCTCCACTCAATTGTGGAGTTAGCTTTTTCCATTCATTCACACAAGTGCAAAGGAGAAAAGAGAGAGAGTTCAAACATTCATAATTATTGTGAGAGTGTTTGAAAGAAAAATATTCCATAATTTTTCGTAAGTGTTAAAATATCTTTCTAAAAAACCAAACACAATTTGTGACAACTTCATTCTCTAAATTATTTAGAGTTTGATTTTATACTTCTTTAAAAAGTTTAGAGTTGATCTTTGTGAGTGAAGCCCACACTTCGGTTTGTTGGTTTCGAGATATAACTCAGAAGATCGGATGGTTGATTCTACCGTAGAATCTCAAAGGAAATTCATCAACAGTTGGTGGAATTCGGATTCAACAAATGAGAAGGTAAAGAAAATTGTAAGGGTCCATAACGGAGCCGGTGCCCATATTAACAACTTTCGATGTGCTAAGGAAAGTCGTTTCCTACAATTGGCATCAATAGCTTAAGATTGAAAAGTGTTATTAACCATTCTCCTTTAAAGTTTCAAGTTTTAATAATTTATATGAGATATAGATTATTAATATGCATGTTGTGATGAGTTGGCACAATTAGATTCATGATATGAATGGTTTTTAATGTGCATGTGATGAATGTTTACTTTGATTCATGTGATGAATGTATTGCATTGATCGTTAATTTTTTCGGTTCTTAATTTTTAGTATTGGGAATGTAATACCATAAGGTCATATTCTTTCAAGTGTTGAAAGTTCATTTCCTTTATAATAAGTCCATTTGGTAACCTTATTTGTAAATTGGAGGAGCCGATGCCGCGAAGGACTCATTACGAACCTATTCCGCGAAGAACTCAACAACACACCATGGAGCAAGATTTGAAGACCAATGGATGTCTTGGATTTATTGTACTAATTAGATTAGTATAGAAAAATAATAGTCTGGTAAACGTAATTTGTAATGTGTATGATTTTTGAAATTACTACCCCTGGAAATAGGAGCGCGTCACGACACTCCACAGTTCGAGCTACTGGATAGCTACTGGAATCAGTCGTGTCGCGACTCACAACAGACCTGATGTACTTTTTGCTACTGGTTTGGGGAGCATCGCGATGCCTAGCATGGGTGAATGTATGTCTTTTTTAAAATATTTATTAACATGTCATATAGCCTAAGGTGCCTACTCTTGCATTTTCATATGCCATAACATGATAACATGCATGATATTCTAGTCATAAAATACGATTTTATGTAATTTAAAAGTTAAATTGGAATATGAGATGTATGCAAACATATTAATAAAATTAATTGGTTTTAAGGTTTAAAAATTGTGAATTCAAGTTTAAATACAAATGGACCTTATGAGTACATTATTTTTCCTTGGTATATCAGATGGAAATCCGGACGTAAATTCCATAGTCGATTCTGAATGGACGGTAATATAGTCTGCACTCGGGATACAATACCACATACATTTGAAATAAATAATATGCTTTTATCAATTAAGTGGTTTAATGACATTTGGTCCGTTCGTTGAATTCTAATTTTAAAATCTAATAGTGGACTCATAACTTAATAGTTAAATTGATTAGATCACTATAGCGACTTGATTAAATTTGTTTAATTAAGTAATAGATTAGTACAAACTAATCGGGATTAGAGAATAAAATTTTAAAAGTTAAAATTGATTAGATCACTAATAATCCACTAGTATTAATAAAGATATATTTTTAGCCGAGCATAATCTTAATTCATTAGAAACTAGTGAGATAGAAACCTTACACTTTAAAATAGTGAGTGGGAGAGGGGTATATATACTATATATCCTGCGATCTCCATTGTTATCCAGAAACGTGAGATTCAAAAGGCACCTCGAGACGGCTTTGCTTTCGTCCCCTACGGATGATGTCCATTTTGGGTTAATATCAAGTTTGGATTCAGAAAGGATAGGGACTCTAGATGTATCTAGTGATTTGACCTACTTTACGGCGACACTTCACTAGTTAAGTTCAAGGGTTCCGAAATAATGGGTCACACTCACAAAGGAATGATTAAGTTGTTAATCAAAGCTTCCTTGATCAAAATGAAGGTAGTTGATTGATATAAGAATAAGAGTTATTTCAGATATATTAATCAATTGAGAATGTCTCAATCTATCATGCGAATACTTGACCTACCCTACGGCGACACTTATTTGTGCAATGATAGATAACTGTGGCATAGTAATTCTTTTAGGTTTCTAATTCATTATACATTTATCATGCATCATGTTTAATTTTATGCCTTAATATTTGACAATTTTAATATGTGATGAGTGAATGTTGAATGCGCGTTTATTATTTTTCAGCCATGGCATCTGCAATTATATCAATTCTCAAACAAAAAGAAAAATTAACTGGGGAAAATTATGTTAAATGGAAAAGTGACATGAATGCTATTTTGGTATGTGAAGACCTTAAGTTTGTCCTAATGGAGGAATGTCCTCCTGAGTCAGCCCCAAATGCTGGCAGAGCTGCACATAATGCCTATAATAACTAGATAAAGGTCGATGAGAAAGCCCATAGTTATTTGATAGCATCTATGTCTGAGGTTCTTGCTGTACAGCATGAGCCTATGGCAACAACGTCATTGATTATGCAGTTTTTACAGAACATGTTTGGGCAGCCTTCGAAGCGGCAATAACACGAGGCAATTATCATTGTATTGACCGCTAGGATGAAGGAAGGTACATCAGTTCGAGACTATATCTTAAGGATGATGACTCATCTAAATATGGCTGAAACCCATGGTGCACATATAAATGTGCAAAGCCAGGTGACTATGATCATGGAAACGCTTCTGAAGAATTTCCTGCAATTTAAAAGCAATTGTTCTATTAACAAGTTGAATTTTACGTTGACTTAACTGCTAAATGAGATTACCAATTACGAGTCCATCATGATGGGTTCTCGTAGGTCCAATGCTGAGGCAAATGTTGTCGAATCTTCTAAATCTACAAAGAAGAAGAAGAATGACAATTGGAAGGCAAATGCAAAACCAATGAAAAAGAAGAACAAAGGCCCTAAAGGTACCAATGCTAAAGGAAAATGTTTCCTTTGTGAACAATAAGGGCATTGGAAAAGGAATTGTCTGAAATACCTAGATGAGCTTAAAGAGAATAAGAATGCAGGTAAATATGATTTACTTGTCATTGAGTCTCTTTTTGTGGAAGATGATAAATCAGCGTGGATTGTTGATTCTAGTGCCACTAACCATGTTTGTTGTTCTTTGCAGCTACTTAATTTATGGAAGAACCTTGCTGAAGATAGCTTTACCATGAGAGTTGGGACATGGGATGCTATTTCAGCTAGAGCAGTAGGAGTTTCCAAATTAAACTTTAATAATAGTTATTTGTGTTTGAATGATGTGCTTTATATTCCTGGTTTTCGCTGGAATTTGATTTCTGTAACAAAACTAATGGGAAGTGGTTTTTCTATTTCATTTAATAAATCAGTTATTATTAGTAGAAATGGATTAAAAATATGCACAGAAAACTCCGAGAGTAATCTATATGTATTAAGGTCGTTAATATATGAATCACTGTTTAATATTGAAATGTTTAAGATTGAAAAATCTAAAATAAAACGACAAAAGATTTCTCATGATGACACATATCTATGGCAACTTAGACTTAGACACATTAACATTGACCGGATAGATAAACTAATTAAGAACGGAGTTTTAAACCAGATAAAACTTGGTACTTTACCAGTCTACGAATCATGTCTAGAAGGCAAAATGACTAAGAGACCTTTTACTGGAAAATGGATAAGAGTCAAAGAACCGCTTGAGCTAATACATTCTGACGTTTGCGGACCGATGAATGTAAAAACACGAGGTGGTTATGAATATTTCGTAACTTTTATTGACGATTATTCAAGGTATGTATATGTTTACCTAATGCATCACAAGTCAGATACATTTGAAAAGTTCAAAGAGTATTGTGCTGAGGTTGAGAACCAGTTAGGTAAAAGCATCAAAATTCTGCGATCAGATCATGGAGGTGAATACCTTGATAGAGATTTCGAGAAATTCTTAGTTGAGCATGAAATTATTTCACATCTCACAGCACCTAGAACATCACAATAAAATGGTGTTGCTGAAAGGAGAAATCGGACCCTACTAGACATGATGACATCAATGTTTAGTTATAACACTCTACCTAGTTCTTTCTGGGGATATGCATTGGAAACAACAATATATATCCTAAATGTAGTTCCTTCTAAGTCTGTTCCCAAGACTCCCTTAGAGTTTTGGAATGGTCGTAAAGCTAGTTTGTGATATTTTCGCATATGGGGGTGTCCAGCACATGTGCTAAAGAATAAGACTACTAAGTTGGAGCCACGTTCACATGTGTGTCTATTTGTAGGCTATCCTAAGAATTTTATAATCCAGAAGATAATAAAAGTATTTGTATCGACAAATGCTACATTTCTTGAGGAGGATTATATAAGAGAGTTCAAACCTCGAAGTAAAGTGTTACATGAGGAGTTACTTGCTGGTACGACCAGTACACCGTTGTCAAATGTTGACAAAGACATAACACCTTCTACATCTGAAAGTCAGATGCAAGTTTATCAGGATACCATACCACCTAGACGTAGTGAGAGGGTTGTAAGACAACCTGAACGCTATCTAGGAAATAGAGAGGTGCAAGTTGTTGCATCTTGTGATGGTATAGATGATCCATTTACATATCATAGTGCAATGGAATATACTAATAAAGAGGAATGACTTAAAGCCATTAACCTTGAGATGGAGGCTATGTACTCTAACTCAGTTTGGGAACTTGTAGACTAACCTGATGAAGTAAAACTCATAGGTTACAAGTGCATCTACAAGAGAAAAAGAGGAATAGATGGTAAAGTACAGACTTTCAAGGCTAGGCTAGTGGCAAAGGGTTATACCCAAAAGGAGAGAGTTGATTATGAAGAAACTTTCTCGCCAGTAGCCACGTTAAAATCCATCCTGATTTTTCTCTCCATTACCGAATATTATAACTATAAGTTTTGGCAAATAGACTTCAAGACTACATTCTTGAATGACAATCTTGATGAGAGTATCTATATGGTACAACCAGCGGGGTTCATAACCCAATGTCAATAGCAAAATGTTTGCAAGTTGCAAAGGTCCATTTATGGGCTTAAGCAAGCATCTAGATCTTGGAACATAAGGTTTGATACTACGATCAAGTCTTATAACTTTGAGCAGAACATTGATGAGCCTTGTGTCTATAAGCTCATCATTGAAAGTAAGGTGATTTTCCTTGTGTTATACGTCGATGATATTTTACTCATTGGGAATGATGTAAAGATATTATCGAACGTGAAAATCTGGCTAGCTAACCAATTCCAAATGAAAGTTTTGGGAGAGGCAAGTTATGTACTTGGGATCCAGGTTATTTGGGATCGCAAGAAACGACTGTTAGCAATGTCTCAAACAACATATATCGATAAGATTCTTCTGTAATTTGGTATGCAGAATTCCAAGAAAGGTAATTTACCTTTAAGCCATGGAATTCATTTGTCTAAGGAGCAGTCTCCTAAGATACCTCAAGGAGTTGAAGAGATGAGACATATTCTATATGCTTCAGCAGTTGGAAGTCTTATGTATGCTATGTTATGCACAAGATCGAACGTCTGTTTTGCAGTGGAAGTAATTAATAGGTTTTAATCCAACCCAGGATTAGATCATTGGGTGGCGGTGAAACATATTCTCAAGTATCTTAAGAGAACAAGAAATTATATGGTTGTTTATTATAGTAAGGATATGATCCTGAGGGGATATACTAACTCTGATTTCCAGACGGATGTAGATTCTAGGAAATCAACATCTGGATCAGTGTTCACCCTAGGTGATGGAGCTATAGTATGGAGGAGCATAAAGCAATCTCATATTGCTGACTCCACTATGGAGGCTGAATATAGAGCAGCTTGTGAAGCAACTAAGGAATCAGTTTGGCTCCATAAGTTCTTGGCAAATCTGGAAGTTATTCCAGATATGAATAAACCACTCACACTTTATTACTATAATAGTGGTGCAGTGGCGAATTCTAAAGAACCAAGAAGCCACAAGCGGGGTAAGCATATTGAGAGAAAATATCACCTAATAAGGGAGATGGTGCAGAAAGGAGATGTCACTGCCACACAGATTCCATCCGCATACAACCTGGCTGATCTATTTACAAATACCTTATCGGCTAAAGTTTTTAAAGGTCACCTAAAGGGTTAAGGATTACATGACATGTCCCATTTTCTCTAGTTTAAGTGGGAGATTGTTGGGATATATGCCCTAGAGCTTCATGTATTGTAAAAAGAATTGATTATTGTAATAATAATAAATGCATTATTCATTTATCAAAGTTTTTTGATTTAAATAGCATATTGTCCAATTGTCTTGTTTACCTTGATTACTCTTATACTTTCAGACTTAGTGTATGTTTGATGCACAAGAGGATTTAAGTCTAAAGTTAGTAATCTAAATAGTCCATATAGAGCAAACAAAGATGGTATTTATTTGTGGTTTATCTATAGCTGTGATCCATTCTATGCTTGTATGACGACTTTGATCTGGGATCATTCATGTTGTGACATGGGAATGGAGGCACCTTGTATGATGAGACCATATAGGACTGGACTCAGATAAATATGAATTTCTTATAATATCTGTTAACCGAAGAAATTCATTTATCTAATAGATGATCATATATGGATTCGATCTTAATCCTAAGTGTATTACGAACTCCTACATGACAGGCTATGTCCTTTGATTTACTATGGTGAGGTTGGTGTAGCATTCCCGGCCAATAACTATGTATTTTGGGGATATGGTTTGGTGTGTAGCTGGGAACATTTTACATAGATATGAAAT
>SKCR01040129.1:0-60103 GCA_019454045.1 Zanthoxylum bungeanum | reverse complement strand
AATAGAAAGCTCATAACATTTATGTGACACCTATTTTTGACTAACATTTGTTATTGGATAAGCAAGTTGTAAATGGAAAAACAAATATATATGTGCGTGTGTAAAGAGAGAAAATAAATAAAACACTCACACATATATATTTATATTTATATATATAGCTGGCCTCACAGATCTCACCTGCAAAATTTAAAGAGCTGCATGGCCATGCCTAGCTGTTCAATTTTTTTTGTTTGGTTTTAGTTAGCAGAAAAGTTAGGAGAATGAATAAAGGGAACACATTATGAACAGAAAAAGTGAGCAACCTCCCGCCTTTAGTAGCCAACCCTATTCTTGAATATGGTCTCTAATAATTTATCATTAATTAATGTTTAAAGAGTTGCAAATTAATATTGATTTACATTAATTTATGATGAGGGTCAATGTAAATGATCAGCATGGGCTACACAAGTTGCATGGGTGATCACTCTATCCAGTAGACATTTTTTCCCTAAGAATTATGACGCAGCCTAACGATACAATAATAAAATAAATATAAAATAACAAAATTCCATTCACTATTAATTTCTTATAATTAAGAATAAAAGGAGTTCACATCGATCTTACAGTAAACTATGATGCATGATCAAGGAAATTTATGTTATTATCCTAGTAACATTAACATAGCTCAATATATAGCTGGTGAACATTGAATCATTTTACGAAAAAAAAATACAATTGAATAGAGTAATAATACAATACAACAATGACTGGATCTGACAAGATGCTTGTAACAATCTAGAGCATATAAAGAAATTTATTAGTTATACAAATTAAATATCACACCTGTTCCCTTACGCCGGTCACTCTAAGAATTTATATTTTGTACTGTGAAAATTTTTTGGCCACTAAAATGATGGAATTAAATTTTGTTATTAAAAGTCATTTTTAATAATAAAATTAAATTTCACCATTAATGGCGAAATTAAATTTCGCTAGTAAAAAACAACTTGTAGGGGCGAAATTACTAGTTTTGGGTGGGAAATTTGGTGCCTTTTTTTTTTTTCTCGGTCTTCTTGTTTTTTTATATTGTTTTAAACTCAAAACCCACCTTCATCAAAAACTTCATCATCATCTCATCACCTAAAAAAAACAGGGATTCAACTTCATCTTCATCTCATCACCTTAAAAAAACCCACAGACTTTTGCGTGTTCTTTCATATTCTCTTAACAACAATCCCTTTGCCCTTTGTCGCCTTTGTACTAGAAGAAGCTCTGGTACCAGCTCACCCTCAAGCTTGAACATTTTGTTACTCTTGTTATCTTTCAGGTTTGCTTCTATTTCTATTTCCTTAATTTAGGTTTTGTGGGTTTTATAGATCTTGAGGCTGTTTTTGAGTTTCTTTCCTAAGAATTTCGCTTAGGGTTTTAACTATGACACTTGGGTTTTAATTGCTTTTCAATTATGTTTTCTAGGGTTTTTTGAAATTTGATTTGCTGACTGAATGCTTATTTTAGTTATCTTTATTTATATACTTGTCCATGTATGAATTATAGCACTATAATCCTTATTCGTTTTTTGTTCTGCTCTCTTTTAATAATTTTGGGGAAATTGAATTGGACCATAGAATTTAAAATTGGAGGTCGATTTGTGCAGTAAATCAACAGGCACAAAGCTTGATTTCTTTCTACCAAACATCGTCTTGCCTTCTTTTCCATTGCTGCCAAAATCGCCTTCATCAGTGATAAGGTTTTTCAGATAGAAGAGTCACCACAAAGAAAGATGATAGTATTATCGAAGAGCGGTCAAAACAGACGCTTTTGGGCTGGAAAAACATAACTGAAGTGAAAGAAACTGAAACCCCATGTGTTTTTAGAAACAAAGAAAAGGTTTTGGTTACTTGCTTGCGTCGCATCAATTTCAGGTGAGAGCTTTCATTGATTTTGAATTGAATTTTGGGGTTGTCTTTGTGATTAGAGAAGGGGAAATAACAAATGGCTATTGAATGTTTTTGTGGTTTGTGTAGGCATAGGCACTTGATGTTGAATGTGGTGACGCTTTTGCCTCATTGTAAGAAGGATAACAAAGCTTACATATCCCATTTTTTTTTTTTTGGAGAAAGACATATCCCATAGTTTACATTGTAATTACTTAGATATTGCGGATGGTTTGAGTGTAGAGAACTTTCTTCCGAGTTAGCTGTTAATTGTCATATTTGAACATTGAATGCATCTCAATAGTCTGCTCTCTGTTATTTTTATAATTTGTGGGCTGAAAAAATTTACAAACTGATCAAATGATTTTTGAGTGAATGTTTGGTTCAAACTTGGTTTAACATGAATTTCAAAATAAAAATTATTGTAACATGTATATAAACCTGCTGTCTGGTGCTTTCTTCTTTTGCCCTGTTTATTTCAGTGCAGGAAACATAAGGACCTTTATCTATGGATGGCCAAGTGCCCCAATGGTCCATCTGTGAAATTTTTATTAAATGCGGGTAAGTTTTCACTTTATTTCTTAAATCATATTGGCTTAAGAGAATCAGTTTGCTGTATAAGTATAAAGTTATTATATTTCTGAATCAATGTTTGCAAAAGGAAAACTCTAACGATTGTGAGTTATTTAATGTTTTGTGGGTTGATAATTTAATTTATCTCATCTGTGATTTGTAGTTATAAATTTGAGAAAATATAAGCTGAAGAATAAAAATTTTCTTCGTATTATATAGTTCACACAATGGAAGAACTGAAGCTTACTGGAAACCATCTAAGAAGGTCACGACCTCTCTTGACTTTCTCATCTAATTTTGATAAAGATGCCCACTGGAAACTTATAAAGGAGATAATAAACCAGCAGTATTTTTGTCCTGTTTGTTCTGCATATCTATCTCTGGGAGTGGTCTTCTAGGCTTTTCTAATATTCTACACCAATTTCTAGTCTAGAAATTATTTATGAATGATACTTGTAGAATTGATGATGTATGTGAGTCTTATGACATCCTTTTCTTTTCTAAATTCTTGATCATTGTCTGGTGAAGATGGCATTCATATCTATGCTATGTTTCTGGGATTACATTTACTGTTCACTTTGCTTGCCAAGGTTTACATCCATTTTTCACCAATGATAAAAATCCATCTGTTCTCTTAACCTTTTTTTCAATTGGTCTGAGCAAAGTTTATTTAGGTTTTGAGGTCCTGTTATATTTATGGCTTATGAAATACAGTGAGGAAACCTGGTAGCATGCTTCTTGCTTGAATACCATACTACTGAACATTGTTACAAGAGTGGAAAGTTCTATTATAGGTGTCTTTCTGGTATTTGTATATCGATCTCGATATATTCTGTTATTTTGTTACTTACTATTTAAGTATCTTAAATTCTTAATATATTCTGTTGTATGTTAAGTAATATTTTAATGTGTTTAGGCAGACGGCACTTACACACATAACATTGAAAAGTTTGTTCAAACTGTATGTGAGTTGACAAGTAAAAAAGGTGTGGAACATCAAAGGAGTTTAAGGACCTCAAGCTTGCAATGCCTTTTAGCGATGGTACTATAATAACTTGTTTTTGTTTTGTTTTATTTTTTTTGTTCAATATTCTTATCGACCCTTAATTTTCTTTGCTGAGTTGTGGATTTTTATTTGATACTGTGTCCTTGATAGGTGTGGTTCATGGCAGAGTTTTCATGCATTTTTGCTGATTTTGATGAGGTTTGGGCATTTAAGTTACTTCCTTCGAGCTACATGAAGTTTTTGCTGATTCTGTTAGTTTCTAGAATTTATTTAGGGGACTACTAGAATTTATTTGTAGAATTGACTTTGTTTGCGTCATTTTCTCTTTTATCTCTGGTACTATAAGGTCTTGAGATTTCGAGTGCTCAACCAACTGGTAAACTGCAACCAACAGTCACTGTAAACAATAAGAGCGACTTCTTTTAGTCCCTTGCAGATATTACAAATGAGAAGCTAGTTCATTCAATGAATGATTTCGTTGACTTTCACCATATGTTCAAAGTCTTTTTTGTAGTTTGTATATAAAATGTAAATTTAGATATAAGACGAAATCAATAACTTTTGATTTTTGAATTGTAAATAGTTGATCATTCTTGTAAATACAAATATTTTATTTACATATATTAATGTATATGATCATTAAATTAATGTATTAAAATTTGTATTTTGTATCATTTTATAATATAAAATAACATATGGTGTATTAAAAATTTGAAAATTATTTTTTTGATTAGATTGCACTTTTAGTGGCGAAATTTTCGCCACTAAATTTTTTTCGCCACTGAATGTCTTGTTTTAGTGGCGAAATAAGTCATTTTTTTCGCCAATAAAAATGACCTTCAGTGGAGAAAAAAATGACATTTAGTGGCGAAATTTTCGCCACTAAAAATGAACCTTCAGTGGCGGAAAAAAATATACTTTTAGTGGCGAATTAAATTTTCGCCACTAATACCTTTTGTGTCGCATTTTTAGTGGCGAAAATAAAAGTCAATTTTGTTGTAGTGGGTAGGGACTAGGGGTGACACGGAAATGTGAAACTGATAGAATTTTTCCTGTAAAATGAACTAAACTCCTAAATACAAAGCTAAAATCTAATTTGAGCAATATCATCATATATATAGGATTTTCATGATCCATCCCAAAATAACCATCCATGTAAAATGTGTATACATTAACATATCAAATATAGACATGTGCCCATATCAAAATAATAATTCACACAGAGAAAACATATCTAGAACATTCATCCCAAAAATATAATCAAAGACACTCTACTGTTGGCACAACTTTTCTCTACTGTTGGCACAACCTTTCTCTATCGGCACAAAATTATGAAGAAAAGATAGGGGATAAAAGGAAAGATCTATTAATCTTCTTAACCTGTAAAATTAAATAAATGAGTAAGCTCACAGTTAGTGCAATGGATCACAACTTAGTGCCGTGGATAAACAAGTAACAAGATGGATCAAATAAGTCTTTCACACTATAAATAAATATATAAATCTGTAAATTGATATGAGAAAATTTGCATGATTTTGATATATATACGAGCATGTATTTTAGAAATGATTTTTACGTTATGATGCACTCCGTGTACATATACGTGCCAGATGATTTTCCGTCAGAGTTCAGACGAGGTCTCATGTTGCCAATTTTACTCCGGATGCCAGTTATTGTCGTGGGGATGCTCATGTTGCCAACTTTATCATATTGTCACGAGTGTATATATAGATGAATGAGCAGTTGTTATTTTATACAAGTATTCTTGTGCAAAATGAGATTTATGAGAAATAAGATTTATGATTTCAAGCAAATGTATATTTCTTACTTTCTTCAATTGAAAAATTATTTCTATTGTTATATCTATTTACATAGATTTTAGATTTATTTTTCCCTCTATTGAATATATGTTGAGATGGTTGGATGCTTTGAAAATGTATATATGCATGTGTAGAAAGTTAGTAAGCTTAATTAGTGTAATATAAACTTATTTTGGTTATTAGATAACTTCTTGTCATTCTAGAGTGTTATGATCACTTTTGTAATACATAGAATTATTCATGAGTTCTTCATTTGTGGTGGCTTTGATTGATGTAGATGTTAATTAGATTGATATTGAGAAAATTGGATTTAAAGCATGAAAAATGATTATTTTTATATGCATATCATATATGGAAATTATGAAAATTGTGATGAAAATATATTATTTAAATATATTGGATGTGTATTGGGCATTAGAATAATTGTCAGAAATTATTTCAGAGTGAAAATACGCGAAAACAATGGTATCAAGTAACTTTTCAGCTAACCAGGTAACAGCTGCCCAAACAGTGAATTAGTCACTATTTAGGCAGCCATGAACTGCCCAAGTACTATTGGGGCTGACATGGGCAGTCTCGTGTGGTATTGGTTGGTCAGTTCGGTCGTAAACACACTTTTATACTATTTTATGGAAAAATATTTTCGTAAAAATTTCGCGGTTTTTTCTAAATTATTCATGTCGTTATAGATATCGTATAAAATATTTAGGTGAAATATGAATTAATTGTTCATATAGGATATTGGATAATTTATTCATTAAGTTTAAAAATTTTAAAATTACAATTTCTCCTGAACCACGTTTCTGCTGCGATAACCTTAACAGGAAACTCCATAACAATGAATCCGAAGCAGTACTATACTGGTGATTGACAAAAGTAATGGAGATAAAGTAAGAGCATAATGTGAAATTACCTACAACCACTTAAATAATATATACTCAATAGGGGTGAATTGGGTACTTCAAAAATAGTGCGTAATTAAAAATTTATTCAATATTAAAGTACTTATTTAGTAACTTTACTGATTATACTTAAAATTCAATTTCCACAATTAATATATTCAACAATTGATAAAATTAATTTATAGATTATGAATAATAAATAAATTATCGATTAAATTATCGATTTTATTTTAGTTGTTCAAAGGTGATTATCAACATTAATTTTATCAATGACAAATTTAATATATGATATGGAAAGATAATATAAAACTTGCAATAAATAAGTAAGATGGAGATAGAGAATTATACACCGGATTTATAGTAGTTCGACCAACTCATTGCCTCCAATACACGCTTGAAGCTTTCCACTATGTAAAATGAATCCACATTTTACAATAAGAGTTTTCCGGCTGACTCTCAAGCCTCCAATGAGGTTTTCTTCAAATGACTCTCTAACATTAAGCTTTAACAAGTTTCGCACACTTTAGAGTTTTTTCCAACTCTCAAGGTTTACAATTTTGAGTTTTCAAAGTTCTCTAAACCTGTATACAATGATGAAGAATTTGAAACACAAATGTTTCTCACAATTAAGCACAAGGATTTCTCACAAATAAATATTACAAAGATTTTACAAGTGTGAGAAATACTCAAATGTAGTAAACTCTCTAAAATAAATATAAAGATGAAATAATGAGCTTTACAATTAAAAGAGTAAAAGATATGAAGATTTGAAACTCTCTTTAATTTTGTTTGAATCTTTTCAATAGTATGTAAAAGATGTATGAAAGTGTTGTTTTTATGTGAAATTTTTTCTCTTGTGTTCCTCTTGTGAAAAATGAAATTTTTGCTTCTTTTTATATGGAGAAAATTGAAATTCCTGTCATAATGTACATGGACCGGTATGTTGGACTGATTTATCGATATGTCAATCTGACATTTCAAACGGCTTTTAAAAAGTTACATGTTATGCATTCAAACAAAATACTGACCGGTATGGATATCGATATGCATTGTCTCGGTTCTAAAATGTGTGCAAAACTTCAGGTCTCATTGGTATGTGATCGGTATGCCGATTTCAGAGACTTGTATGTCTATTTAGGGACTGGTATGTCAGTTTAGGTAACCATAGCAATCCTGAAATCACTCAGTATTTCGGTTATAACTTACTGTAGAAAATTCCAAATCAAGTTTCATAAAATTCTACATAAACTAGACGCATAAAGCTATCACACACACACACACATATATATATATAAAACCCTAAAACCCTTAAAATGAATTTTATGAAATTTTTCTAAAGTGACAAATCTGCACAAATATTTATTCATAAACGTGGCTCTAGTATAAGTTATAATACTTATCTATCTAGCTGTATATCATTTGAAATTTAATTCATTCATTTGATAACCTTTCTAAGCTATTTTCATATGCACTTGATGCATTAAAATTCATTTTAGTGCAAATAATGTGCAAATGATTTCTTAAGCAGTTTAAGCCAGTTTAAATGCAAGTGATGTAAAATGTATGATTTCTAAGAGCTTTAAAACATTTTAATAAACTTACTTACAATCAGTTTTAACTGTTAATCATCATCTTTGATTTTCATCTTTTTTGGCTTTTGGTTTTTTTAATCTTCTTTTTACTCTTTATTATCTTTGATCTCTTGATCATCTTCTAGTTCACTTTAACTCTTCATCAATATTTTGGTTTCATCTTCATCTTTCTGCTTCTTTGGCCTCATCGAACTTGATTCACTAATATTTAGACGTTTTGACACCATCGAAATCAAATCGCTAATCAAAGTCTTCATGTTTTTGAGCTTTTTATCTATAAGCCTTAATGCTTTATTGGCATCATCAAAATCCTGATATCAATTGATGTAAAGTTGTCAACACCTGTGATTGCCAAGCATTACTCGGCTGCATGTTATGTAGACATGTACAGTGAGCTTTCATAAAAATGCCGACACTACTAGTAGAATGGAATCGTGACAAACCAAGCCAAAAGCAGTTGCTTTCAGGCAGGCAATTGTTTTTGTACCTAAAAGCTTTGTGTAAGAGGAGCGATTGATTCTCATAATTTTATTCATTGATCAGGAGCTTTCAGCTTTCTGGATAAACATTAATGGCGATGAATAAAATTATTAAAAAGATCGTAACAGGTTAAAGAAGAGATTAGTTAAAGAATAGGTCCCAAGTCACATAGGCAAGCCTTTCAGTTGGGTTAAAGAAGAGATTAGTTAAACAAGATTGCACTTTCTTCTTGGGTTTTCGAAACTCACAATCTTTGTGCCTTGGAGGCACCAAGAGGTCCAAATCCAATCCAATTTTAAATAATCATTATAATTTGAAACAACAATTATTATCTGGGAAGTGTGAGAAAGCACCACAGTTTTTGATCCTGGAAACTAAGCCAGACAGGCGATATGCTTGGAACTACAGAAATGGAGAATTGTAATTTCTAAGTTTTTGCATTAATCTTATTGAAGGGGAAGAAATTAAAAAAGAAGTCTATTAACATTATTACTACAAAACAAAACAAAATCTGCTCTCAGGGGAAACAAAACTTTAGCTAATAGCATTATAAAATTATCACAGATACTGCTCTTGATTACGAGGAAGAACCATCATTCCTTCCGCTTGAGCAGGAACTATACTTGTATCAATCTTCAATCAGACTTCATTACAAATAGTTCCAGCAGAACTCATGTCTATGCCATAAACCCACATTAAAACCCTTCACGTCTCACTGCTTTGCCTGCTCATAAATTTATCAAAACATTGTCAGCTACATTCAAACAATCGATCATAACAATAATTCAATATTTACAATAGTAGTTTCACTAGACAAGGCATGTTGCAAAGTAGGTTTGGATTTGTCAATATATTTTTATTTCAGAAGGCAAATCTTGAACCAAACATGGCATTCACAGGAAGGAACAAATGATCAAATTGGTATATTTTACTACTTGTGAGTTGTGAGTGACCTAAAGAAGATTGAAAGGTCGTTCTGGAGGAATTTTGTCTCCATACAAACAAGTGGGCATTTGGTCCCCAGGGAAAATCTCATCGACGATTCTGAATTTGTCATACTTGACTATAAATATGTGAGAATACCTGTGAATAGAGGAAGGTGCCGAGTATTGCGATGGCGGCTCCAAGGGCATTGATGGGTTGAACAGGCGTGTGGAAAATGATGATTGAGGAGACTATGACGGAGATTCGCTTCATTGTGTTGCCAATGCTGAATGTCAATGGAGAGATTTGATCGAGAGACATGTATGAAACCTGATTGTACAAGTGATAGAAGATGCTCTGTGCCGCTACCCACCTGTGACAATCCATAGCCGCACAAATTTTTCTCAGAAAAACACCAGGAACTATTGTTTTAGTTACAGATTGGCAATTAAAACTTAAAACCATCTCACTGTATGGGTAATTCATTTATTCAAAACCAAAAAAAATAGGGAAGATAATAAGCTGCTTACGGGAAGACACAAGCAAACATTAAGTGCAAGAAAAGAAAGAGATCTTGCACTTTTGATCACAAGACAAAAAAGTTAAAGTGAAAATGGGGTGGTACTCATTTTGCAACCACGTGATGCAAATCAAACTGGAACTTTCTGATATAGAGCAAACAGGATGTATCTATTTTCTTCTAATCTTAAGATATCATATGCAATTTCCATCATAAAACAAAAATAATCAAATAAGACAACAATATACTTTGAGCTGAAAATCTAATGAATAAATGATGAGAAACAATTTAGCCCATATAAAGTTAAACCATTCAACATAAGCAATTTTAGTTAATGAATCAGGTAATTTTAGAGTAACAGCTTCAGAATGTCTGTCATCTGACGGAGATTGAAGTATCTATTATCGTGATCAATGACAAATAATTGACAATTGATAAGTAAAATACCCAGAAGAAAAATAAAAATTCGAGTAAAATACAAGGTCAAAAGTATTTACCACACGAAGTTAGGACCAATTTGAGCAAGAGCCTTTTGCCAGCCAGCAGCCCACATTTGAGGGCCCTCCACAGCAATTGCAAAAGGAGTGAGAATCAAAAGAGACATCATAGACAAACAGGCATAGTAGTTCATCCCACTAACAGACTTTCCCTTCATCCCTTTCTTTGAGAAAATGTTTCGAAACACAAATGCCAAATTCGATATCATAGCTCCCATAAATCCTGAAACACACAGTAACAAATTCAGCAATCAAATCCAGCAACTCACACTCACACTCACTTCTGAGATCAATACAACAAAACTTTTCAAAATATCCATCTCAAATTCAAAATTCAAAATTCAAAATTCAAAATTCAAAAAATAAAAATAATCAAAGATATTTCAACTAATATATAGAGCAATCTTGCTCACCTATCATGTTGAAATTGAGCTCCGTGACAGCAGCAAGTGCACAGCCTCCAATAATCGGCAGGAGTGTCATATAAACCGGCATTGGAAACGTCTCACCCAACAAGAACCTTGAAACCAATACACTGAAAGCGGGCTCGCCACTCTTGATGATGTGGGTGAATGAGACTGCAACTTTTGACATACTAACGGTTGCTGCTACATGCCCAATTGTGTGTGCCACTGCAACCTGCACAACAAATTCACCAAGAATAAGTACCACAAATCTGAATTGCCACATCCCCTATGTTCTAGTTTTCAGAAATCAATATTAAAGCTAACAAAACAAATTTAACTCACAGGGAACAAAGTCTTCCAGAACTCGAGATCGGTTTTTGGGGTATCAGCAATTCTGGTGGCCCAAGAAACCAACATCATGAGAGAGCCACAAGCCAGTGAAAGAGTAGAAGTAAGCCAGGGATAAGGAAAAGCATTCAATACTTTCTTGTTATAGATATTAAACACCACATTCAAAGCCCACCAAAGGGCAAAATATATGCCAATTTTGAGCCGCTGGGCAGCCTCAAACCGAGCCTGCTCAGGAAGAACCTCAATTTTTATGTCCAGAGGACGTGACCTGTCAGCCTCATAGGCATTGCACCGTGTTCTAAGCTCTTTTTGGGATTCTTTTGGTGAAAATGAGAGACTTTGAGCTGAAGAAATATGAAGAGGCTTTTCTTTGTTATAAAAGAATGAATTTTGGATGATGGGTAGTGGATAGAATTTTGGCTTTGGCGTTAAAAACCTCTGCTTTGGCAAGAAATCAGCCGATGTTGAAAATGGGGTGTGCTTAACTGAAGAGATCATTCTGTTTTAGGGAGAAGTTTGTATTTGGAGAGGAGAGAAATTGTGTACGTGTGTTGTGGTGCTGCTGCAAGTTCAGAAATGGGAAGAATTTATAGGGGAGATGAAGTGAGGTACGAGTTAGCTGTGACTTTGGGGTTTTGAACTTTTGATAGAATTAGAATGCAAGATGTTTAAGTATAATCTAAAAATGCAATTTGTGAAAATTAAAATGCTATGCCATTGTTTATTATTAGAAAAAATATAACATATAAATACTTTTAAAATAATAATAATAATAATAATTCTATGTTAAATACTCTCTTTTTTCTGTGTAGTTGTTTTATTTATTTTTTATTTTTTGAATCGTAGACAATTCAAATTTCAACCATTTTAATTTTGAAGCATTCAACAAAATTTTTACGAAATTCAATTACATTTTTTAAAAGGGTCTCAAATATTCCTGGCCGTTTTAATTTGAAAGTTGAAAAATCTTACATTATTTGGCAACTCAACTTGATACTTGTCCTTGAGAGAGATTTTTTCTCCTTCCCAGAAACCCCCAAAACAAAAACACCAAAATAAACTCGTATTTTCTCTCTCTCTCTTTGTATTTTTTATTTTTCCATATACCAACAATTATTTCGTCCTATGGCATGCCCTGATAATTAATTCGAAAAATATTTATATTCATTACCGACCAAGATTTATTGATTATAACAGCACCAAGTGTGACACAAATTTTTTTTTTTTAAATAATCAAAAAAATTAGGCGAGACTTTTTTTATTTTATTTTTTATTTTGATATATTTTATTAAAAAACAGATGAATCCAATTTATTTATTTATTGATTATTTTACACAAGTATTTCAACAGTTTCACAGAATGCGTTCAGCTGCTGCAAATTCTGGGCCGCGAAATGCTTGCAGGTTGAAGTATTGGGGTTAATGCTTGATTGTTTTAAAGCTGAAAAAATGAGTGTGAAAGAGACAGACACCTGGATTTCATTGCGAGTCACGTTGCTACAAGTTGTTAAATTAAAACACTTGTCAATTTCGAATTATTGTACTACGCGTTTGATGTTGATTTGTTACAAATGTTTTCATTGCTTTTCATGCTTTCTTATGAATTTTCTGACGGATGAGAAATTTCTATACATAAAATAACAACTCCAACTTTTCATTCACGGCTGCTGCTTATTTACTCTCTCTTCATTCACGAATATTCGCATGGATAATGAGATGTGAACTTACAGGATGATAATTAAAATTAATTATAAAGTATTAGTATTTTATATTGAAATTATTTTTTAACAATAAAATAATAATATTTTGTGATTAATTTTAGACCATTATATCACCTTTTAATACACTGTTTGCGCTGTAAATTTCACAAATAATAGAATAAGAATGAAATATACGGATATTCTAAGGAAGTGTTATATTATAACTTGATTATCAAAAGATTGATCATTTGATCTCATAAATCTCTCATTATTTATCATATTTCATTATAAGAAAAATAAAACTGACAGCGGTTACATTTCATTTACGTTTCTCATTAGTTTTGTTAACTCCCTATAATCTCGGAACTGTCATATTTTAGGCAGTTGTCCAGCTTAACGGAACGAAAAGTAATTAATAGGTCGTCTGATTCCTTGTTTTGGAGATTCGCGTCATCACGAAATTGATATTTCAGGCATATTCCTTGTGTGATTTCTGCTTGACTTTGTTGGAGTCTGTCCTGGTATGGACTTTTGATTGGTGAGCCCTGAATTCAGACTCTGATGGAGGTCCTGACTTCAGACTATGGTGACGGGTCTTGTTATCAGACTCTGATAACATGCTCTGTTGTCAGACTCTGGAGATTGGTTTTGATAGGAGATATTGGAACCCTATTTGTCTAGTCACATGTCATTTCACCAGGTACTTGATTTTCCCCAACATACACATATCATTATTCTATTCGCATATATTCGTAGAGTCTATCTTTATCTTTCATAATCTTATCCTCTAGTAACATATTGCATATATAAAAATAAATAGTTAAGATTAAATTTATATGCTTTTTAGATTTGGGATCTTCACATTATTTCTCACATTGTTATCTAGTAACATGTAATATATAATTCGATTTTAATCATTTATATTTTTGTGTATAACAACAAGAGCCAATAAGGAAAAAAGGAGAAGATTATTGTCTTATTAGATGATAGTTTTAGAAGGAACAATCAAAGTATTGTAATAACTCATATTTCTTTTTTCTTTCTTACAAAAGCATTATCATAACAAACCATTTGTATTTTTTCTCTTAACCTCCAACATAATCACACTCATATCACCTAATATGTCTACTTATTATCAAAACCAAACAAAACCACCCACCCCACTAATAACCCTACTAACCACCACCATTTCTATCAATGCAATACTTAAGCATTTGTCTAGTTTTGTTAAAATCCAAAGATGAGAGAGTGAGGTTTCTTTGAGCAAATTTCCAGAGAGCATTTGAGAGCAATGTTAGGGAATTTTAGAGAGAGAAATCGAGAGCATTTGAGGGAGAATTTTTAGAGAGAGAAAGTGAGTCCAGAGAGAGAAAACACATCGTTCGTCGTTGTTAGATCTTTGTTTCCGGTGAGTGACCACATTTGGAGAATCCCATCGACGAGATGAATCTAAAGACACTGGACCACCGCCGAGATACCGTTGGATGCGCCCACACGAGCCGCCTTATTGTCGTCACCACGCGCCCACGCACCTACTTGCGTATATGATACCTCTCGTATCAGATTCTTCCCCTCGTCGAGATACGCAAGTTGGACACTGCGTTTTCCCAAATCGGACCTTCGGTTGTTGAGATACGAGCCAAAAATGATAGTTATCGTTGTTTAATCGATAGTCAGGAATCATCGTGCTTCAGCCCTCACCACCACCATCACTGGGATCCTTGAGACGTTTACTGACCAGTGGTTCCTTCGTTGTGAGATTTTGATGTCTTTGGAGCTTGGTACATGATTATTACCGTTTTGGGGGTGTAAATGTAAGAATTTGGAAGTTTTGGACTTAATTATATATTTGCACGATTAAGAGGGTAAATACGTAAATTTTATTTTCTAGGGGTTAATCAGTAATATTTGAGAGTTTTAGAACTATATGGACATAGTAGGAAAGATTTGGGGTTAAAATGGAAATTTAGAAAGTTTACAGGTAAAATCATAATTTTATAAAAATTTAGGGACATTATCGTAATTTTATATTTTCCAGATTCTTAGCAAGAATATAGACATATTAAGGACTTTTACGTAGATTGAGGTAAGCACAACGCATGATAATTCTCTTAACATGATTGTTTGTTGATCAATGTTTGCAGTGAAAGTCTATATATATATTTATTTATTTGTGGAGATATAAACATTGAGTAATTGAAAGCATGAGAAATATGAATTCATGATTGTTGAGATGAGATTGATGGATTGAATATGAGATGTGTTTGTATTGGATGATGTGTGTTGTTATGTTATGCTGCCGGGTTTTGTATAATAGTGGTTGGAGATGAGATGAGGTGAGATGATATGATATTATATGAGATGAGATAAGATGAGATGAGATGATATGTGATGTGATGAGTGAGCTCATGAGAGTTTATGCATTGTCATGCATAATAAGAGTTTATGGTTGCTTGAGATGATATTATAGTATATGTTATTTTCATAATTATATATATATATATAAATATTGAGAGTATGAGTCTTTTACTTATTGAGTTCTTTAGCTCACTCCCCTTTTTCTCAAACATCTCAGGTAGTTCACCAGCACAGCAGTAGCAGTATCAAGATTTGATCCACGTGCCACAGTTGTTTTTTCGGGTTGGTATAGACATTCAAGACATTATTTCATATTTTTAAGACTTGTGTATAAACCATAATATTTGCTAAATTTGATCCACGATCCACGTGTCACAGTTGTTTTTCAAGATATTCAGAGATTTGCTAAATTTGTAATTTAAGATGTATTATTTGTACATATTTATTTTTGATTTGTATGACATATAGAATGCTCGAACTAAAGAAGTCTACGAACTTCTTTCTAGGGTTGGGCCCGCTCCAGGGAGGGGGTCGTGACAGTACTATAATTCATTCCTTATATATGAGTCTAATGTAGCGTTTGATATAGAGTTTTGTGAGTCTATAAGCTAGTTTATACTTTCAATGTAATACTTATATGTTAGTTTATATTTTCATTGTAATATTTATAAACTAAATTATATTTTCATTATAATACTTATAAGATAACTTATACTATTAATTAATTCATATTTTGTATCAAACAGTGCTTAAAATTGTCGGATTTGCCTTTAAATTTAAAAGGGTTGTCGGTTTCGACTTTGTGAGCTTTGTTGTAGGGTATGAAATGAGTTGGTGGTATGAGAGGTAAGTTTGATTTGGACCTTTGAGTTGAACAAGAACCGTTCGTTTATGTTAGGTGGGACGAATGGAACAAAATGGTAATGTTAGGGGCACGTGGCTATCACGTGGAAGGAGTGATTTTGTCTTTTTGTTGGATCTCCAATTAACATTTTGTTACATGAAACATCCATTGAATCAAAGCTTAAGTCATCTATCCCCATGTTGCCATGCCACTGGCCAGAGCTCCCCTCATACAAAATCATGATCAAGAAACATGACATTTACTGTCCAGCACATTTAAACCTCTTGATAAATGATTATTATTTAAATCTGAATTTTTACTTGAAAATAGTTGGCATAAACATTATTATTCAATTAATGTATTGAGCTCCAATGTAGCATGATTGATCACTTGAAAGTTGAAACTAAAAATGCATAGCCTACATTGAGCTCAACTAAATTGACCTCAACTGTACTCTCGACACATTGTGAGGGTGCATTTTGGAATATATGGGGTGTATTTCGGTTTATCTGAACCAAAACTCGAGATACAAAACTGTGGCTGTGGCCCGTAACCGACCTTCAGGCCGAAGTCGTTTTCACATAGTTTTGCTTCCATTTGCTTTAGTGTGTATAGTGTTGTTTTGCTTCCTTTTGGTTTAGTGTGTGAAATATTTTTTGAAAAAAAAAATGTTTTGGTACGGGGAATAATTCTTGTAAAAATTTGAGTCAGTCGGGAGTTTTATTTGTCCCGTTTAAGTTTGGATCGGGTGGTTTGACGACGGGTTTCCAAAAAAAAGTCTGAAACATTTTCAATGAAAATTATTATATATATTTTTTTAAAAATGAAGATGTTTTTCGGTGTCTAACTATTGCATGAAAATATTTTTCAAAAAGTATTTTTAAATATTTGTTGCATCTAATTTTTTGCAAGAAAATATTTTCTTGTGGTTATGAGTAGGGATGGTAAAAAGGTTTGAAGACTCAGGCCTAAATTATTATTATTTATTTATATTTTAAAAATAAAAAAAAATGCAACATTCTAATTTTTTTAACATGCATTAATTTATTATTACCGTGTGTTTGAAATTTTAGGGGTAGATTGGGAATGAAATAAAATAAAAGTGTTAGGGGTAAAATTGACATTTGGTTTTTGAGTATTTAAGTGGGACTTGTTCCACTTTTGTAGAGTGTGGTTGTTACAATTTGTGGTGAAAAGTGAGATCCCACGAGTATGAGAGAAATAAAAAGAAGAAAAATAGAAAGAAAAGAGAGAAATTAAGGAAAATGAGCATTTCAGTCATGATCCATCCGATACGAACCGATCTCAATTGGGTCTTTTAAGGAAAATGTAGAGTTCGATAATAGGAATATTTTGACTAGAGTATTGTCACGGGAAACTATCGATTTTCACCGATTTTTCGGTAAGAATCATTTTATGATTTTTCTCGATTTCTCGTTGATCCGGAACTTCGATTGACGAACCATCAGTGACATTGGAACATGGAGAGGGAGATAAATGCAGAGTGCCAGAAAATCTGGATTCTGATAGGCGTGTGACGCTCCCGTGCGACATAAGCAGCAGCATGTGAGGCCCACGTGCAGCCTAGAGAAGCGGTGCGTCCCACCGATCCTCTGATTCTCCATCTATGTTGTCTCGACCTTTCCGAGTAGTAACGGACATCCGAATCTCGATTTTCGTATAATTCATAATTATATTGATTTATGCGTATATGTGTTTCGAAAACGTGATTAGCCTTAAAGTGTGATTAATTTACTTGATTAGACTACATAAATGGTTTCGTGTGGTTGGAAGTAAATTTTGAACTTAATCGGAAAATATAATTGAATAAGAATGTGTGCATAAAGTTATTGTATGTCCGGAATTTAGTCTAATGGTGTTGAATTGGTATGTGGATGTGTATGTTGCGAATTGAATATGATTGTAGGTTTGATAAGGATGAATTATATAATGAAAGTGTGTATTAAAGATGGAACTCTGTCGAAATTTCGTTAGGATTACGAAAACAATCGAGTTACGTTTCTTGCATATTTTGTCATCTACTATAGTTATGATTATATTTCTTATCGTAAATTCTTATGTTTCTTTAGGAAATCGAGATACCGTTGACGGAACGGTCTTGCTGCATAGTTTCTTTTCTCGGTAGTCAGCTCATCAGGTGCGTGGATAAGCTTGTAACATTGATGTTTTTCAGTGTATAGTTATGTATGTTTTCTTAAATGAATTTTCAATGTAATGCATTAAATGATTTAGTTTTTAGAAAGTTTATATTTTTGGTATAAAAGAATGGATTGAATATTTATTATGTTAGAAATCATGAGTTTGTACTATATGAGAAAATTTGCATGATGTTTAAGATACATGAGCATATGTTTTAAGAAATGACTTTTATGTTATAATACATTTCGTGTACATATATGTGCCAAATTATTTATCATGAGACGATGTCTCATGTTGTTAGTTTTACTATGGATGCCAATTATTACAGTGAGGATGCCTCATGCCAACTTTGCCATATTGTCTCTGTTGGGGTTTTAACGCGGGCGCAGCGAAATAACACGGTTCGGGTGAAATCGTAACTTTAAAAACTTTTAGAGTTACTGTACGGGCCAAATTTGGGCCCAAAGATAAAATCGATATTTCACCATTAGACCAACCCTAAAGCCTAAAACCCAAAACCCTCTTATAAAGCCCAAACTGATGTTGGACCCAGAGATCTCATGAGCCCAAACCCACAAACGACTTGACCAAAATGACCTGTAGACTCAACGGCTACCCGATTAGAAAACGCCTAAACTCATAACTCCTCCATTTAATTGACCGTTTCAGGGCATCCAACAGGTAAAAGAATAAATGAGCCTACCTCAGAGGGCTTATAAAAAGAAAATATTTTGGCTTGGAGATGAGGATTCAATATTGAGAGTTTTCCCAGCAGAGGTCTTAGCTCTCATACTTGAGCTCTCTAAGCCTCTTACTCTCTAAACACCGGTCACCACCCTCACGACAGTCAACATAAGTCAAGGTAACCTCAGGCCTTGCTCTTCCATTATTTACAGCTCGTCTTTACTACTGACTTGAGCGTCGGAGTGCCTACGGCACCCACCACACCGGTGGGCAGTACTCCCCACTCATTCTTCCTTTATTTTGCAGGATTGCTAGTGCCCTCATACTATAAATTCTCGATTGTGGACCTCGGGCGAAAACCAACGTCCATAATTTGGCGCCCACCGTGGGGCCTTAGCGATTTATAACAAGCAAAGTTCGCTCAGACTACAGTCACAAAAGCATGATTACTTATGGCCTCTACCAATGAACAGACACCAGACCCTATGGCAGCACAATTAGCCACGCTCCAAGAATGGTTACGAACTTTAGAATAGGAGAACAAGACCATGCGAAACTCCAACGCAAACCTACAGAGACAACTGGAGCAAATCTCTTCAACCTCACAGCATCGCTACACTCCAGATCAACCTGGCAATTCAGCGGTCCTACCCGCGTCTAACGGAGTGGCGGATGATAACCCACCAAGTGACCATAGCCCAAGGAATCCGCCGACTTCCTCACTCGACCAAACACAGCCAGTTGCATCCACCATAAGAAGAGAAATGATGGATTTCAAAGAAGCAGTTATGTCTAGACTACTATGAGTGAGACTACCAATTATGAGTGTTCACGGGTCGGGTCGGGTCGGGTTTTTTTTAATTTTTAATGACCCGATCGGGTCGGGTCAGTCGACCTGAAACCCGAAAATTGAGTACATGACCTGCGCGGGTCGGGTCAAAAAACTGCGGGTCGGGTAGGGTCGGGTCACCATACAAATTTAGTAAATATAACATATATGTTTCATTGATACAAATTTAACAAGGCAGGTGAGTGGCTGAGATGGCAAATTAATTGATTAATATCCAACTGATCTTGAGTTAGAATCTCACCCTCTTCATTTTGTTTAATAAATTAAAATTTTGAAAATTGATGAGGTTAAGACTCGAACTTGGAATCCTTCAAAGAATCAACAAAGACTTTACCATTTCAGATACACTTGTTTCTTGTAAAAGTTGTATCATTAAAAATATATATATTATAATTATTATATTATTTATATCGGGTCGGGTCAGACCCGAGTTTTCTAACCAAAACCCGTGACCCGACATTTCGGGTCGGGTCAAAATTGACCCGAAATTTAATTTCAAAATTCTTAAACCCCACTGGGTCGGGTCGGGTCGCGGGTCGACCCGACCCTATGAACACCCCTACTACCAATTAGAAAAAGCAGAGTTGGAACAATCTCCGACACCCCCGTTCTTGGAGGCCATCACATCAGTCGAGTTACCACGAAAGTTTAGCCCGCCTGATATGAAGTTATATGATGGATCCACATACCCAGACGACCATGTTATACACTATAAATATAAAATGATGTCAACAGGCTTGGCACCAAACCAATGGAGGCTGGAATGTGCAGATGATTTGGAGAAACATTAGTCGATCATGCCCTCACATGGTTCATCAATCTCCCATACAGATCCATCGAGTCTTACCAACAGCTAGTAGACAAATTTGTGGAGTATTTTGTAAGTTCTTGCAAGCTAGAGAATACCATCAATGACCTCAATGCCATCCAGCAACAGAGAGGGGGGTCCTTGCGAAGCTACGTGGCTCGCTTCAATAAAGAGAGGATAATAATCCCAGATCTGCATTAACCTACTGTAGTGGAAACATTTAGAAATGGATTACTTTCAGAAAGTAAACTCTGTAAAAAGCTCACTAAATTTCGGTGCTACACAATGGATCAAGCCATGGCTCGGGCCCACATTGAGATCAGATGAGATGAGGATAAGAGGAAAAATAAGAGAGGAAACTCCACCAACCAGCACAATGAAAGAATCTTGAATCCTCCCAAGCGATCTAATAAATGATGTGCTAGCAATATATCTCAATAAGGTGTCACTTGATGCGATTAGACCAACAAAAAGAGCCATAGGCCACCCATTATCACTTTGGGAACATCATAGCTTCTCAAACAAGTATTCATTGGTTACTTCAATAATAATAATAATAATAAATTATCCTTCATAAAACTCCAACTTATGGATAAATCCATTTGCTCCAAACGACAAGATAAACCATCATCCAGCCCAATCGATGTACTTCTCTCAGTCGATAAAGAAAGGAACAAGACGCTTCTCTCCAGTAGAACCACTTTTTCTACCACTCATCCCATACGACGAAGTAATATATCTGGCTTGAGGTGGATATCTCAGTCGACAATACGTGTATAAATACTTGGCATGGATGTCTCAGTCGATACTACGTGTATGAAGGCTTGGCGTTATGAGGATGTCTCAATCGACACTACATGTATGGATAGTTGGCATGAGAAAGATGTCTTAGTCGACACTACATGTATGAAGACTTGACATGGATGTCCTAGTCGACACTACGTGTATAGATGCTTGGCATGATGAGGATGTCTCAGTCGACACTACGTGTATGAAGAGTTGGCATGAGAATGATATCTTAGTCGACACTGCGTATATGAAGAGTTGGTATAAGGAGGATGTCTCGATGGATAATACTTTAATGAAGACTTGACGTGGACATCTCAGTCGACATTACCATGTATGGTTTTCATTTTTTAGAATTTCCCAGTCGACATTAGTAAGCCATGTGACTTGTTAGGGATGTCTCATTCGACATTAGTGTATTGTTTAGCACTAGCTAAGGATGTCCCAGTTGACATTACAATATGTAACTTGGGACTTGTTATGGATGTCTCAGTTGACATCAATGTGTGGCTTGAGACTTGTAATAGATGTCCTAGTTGACTTTACAATTTATAGTTTCAGACTTGTTATGGATGTCTTAGTCGACATCAATGTGTGGCTTGGGACTTGTAATAGATGTCATAGTTGACTTTACAATTTATAGTTTCGGACTTGTTATGGGTGTCCCAGTTGACATTACAACATATAGCTTGGTAATTATTATGGTGTCCCAGTCGACAATACAATATGTGGCTTGGCACTTGTTAAAGATCTCAATCGACACTACAAGTATGAAGACTTGGTATTAGGACATCCCACTCGACACTACATGGGGATTTGAAGTGATGATATTCCAGTCGACATGCTTGTATGAAGACTTTACAAACATTCCAGTCGACACTACATGTATTAGGACTTGGAGTGATGACATTCCAGTCGACATGTATGTAAGAAGACTTGGCAAAGATATCCCACTCGACACTACATGAATGGAAACTTAGCATGAAGATGATGTCTCATTCGACACTTCACGTGTGAAGCTTGGTACTTGTTAAAGATCTCAATCGACACTACAATGTGAAGCTTGGCACTTGTTAAAGATCTCATTCGACACTACATATATAATATTGTAGAATGAGGAATGAAGACCCTTATTGACCTTTGTCAGGTCTTGTAGAGTGAGGATTGTAGAATGAGGAGTGAAGACCCTCATTGACCTTTGTCAGGTGTTGTAGAGTGAATATTGTAGAATGAGGAGTGAAGACCGATGAACGGAAAATATATCAATATTTACCGCCCCTTTTACTTAATATTTTGTTTAGTTTCTTGGGTTTGTTGAACGTTTTGATGTGTTTTAGTTTATTTTGCAGATAAAATAATATTGGGACTCAATTGAATCATTTAGGATGAAATGTGGGTCAAATAAGGGCAAAAATTGGACTTGACATATTAATTTTGGAGATTGGAAACTTGAAAGGGCGTTCTAACGAAGTACAGTTTCGGAAATTCCAGTTTTGCGCAATTGTCTTATTTTGGGCATAACTTTTTACTCCGATATTGGATTGAGCTGATTCAAGTTCCAGATTAAAGAAGATCAAAGATCTACAACTTTGAAGAACACAATATTTCGAATTCTGAAGATTTCATGACCGAAATTGATGAAACATCCAGAAGTGTGTTATGCGTAATTATTAAAGTCATTTTCAAAGCAAAATAAATAAATAAAAAAATAAAAATAGTCAAACTTCCACCAAACATGATAACAATTAGTGGAGGATTTGGTGGAGCAATTAGTGGAGCAATTAATAATGGATTTGGTGGAGGTAAAATTTTGCCTATAAATACCAAACCATTTCATTTGTAAATTCATACATTCTTCTATGTAATTCGTTAAGAATACTAAGAAGATTTTATCTTTCTTGTTTATTTACAGCTTTCAGTATTTAATTTGAGCTTTTGCACTTTCTTTTCTTTACTTTTCATTCTTTACTTTCTGTAATTTACTTTTACGCACAATACTTTCCTTTCTTTATTTTTCAGCAATTTACTTTTCAGTAATGATGAGGTAACTCCTCATTGCTAGGGTAAAGGATAAAACTTTTATTACTAATATTTAGATTAATCTTCCTTAAATATAATATATAAACTAGTTAAAACGTGACTTAATGAGGATACCGTCTTATGGTCGGTTGGTAAATATTGAAATTGATTTTAACCTGACTAAACTGGATACCGCCTGATTGGTCGGTTGGTAATTAATTATTAATTTGACTTAATCTAGATACCGCCTATATGGCTGGTTGGTAATTATCATGCAAAGTTAATATATTATATTAAGGGAGATATTTAAAATAGAAGTAATAAAAGTGGATCATTTTACCTCATTATTATTTTTATTGTATATTTACTTTATTTACTTTTCAGCAATTTACTTTCAGCATTTACTTTTCATCATTTAATTTTCAGTATTTAATTTTCAGCATTTACTTTCCGTCATTTACTTTTCTGTATTTAATTTCCAGTAATTTACTTTATGTCTTTTATTTTATTTTAGCTTTTATTGCCCGTAAATATGTGTCGTAACTAAGTCAATTATTTGGGGTTGTGATGAATTCCAATATCACCGGTTAATAAGGGGTTATTTTATGGTTTGGGTAATATAAATGTTTATTTATTGAGCCTTAGTCTTAATGCTTATTGTTAACTGGTCATTAATAAGATTGATTCGGTAAACTTGAAATGAATTTGGAAAATGGATTTTAGGTTTAAACCATAGACTCAATATCCCACGATCTTCCTTGAGGATATATATATCTCTTTAATAGATTTCCTTACAAGATATGAATATACCTGTTGGGCGGGGGTAGCCATAATTGGAACTTAATCTTAGTGAATTCAGATAACTCGATTGACATAAGAATATGATTAATTAAGTTACACTGGGTATTTATATCTGACCATCGGAAGAGGCTTTTTCATAATTTCGTGTTCCAGGTTAATAAACCGATATATTACACAAACTTAAAATAATCATTTCATCTCTTAAAAAGATATTGGAAAGATTCACAACCCTGGATAGTTTAATAATATTGAATTTTCATCAATTTCCTTTTGCACAATTTTATTTTATGTTTTAAGTTTAAAGTCACCACCCAATCAAACAATCAATCCATTAGATATTTGTAAAAAGTTGACTTCATTAATTAATAGCTTAGGTATTAAGTCCTCGTGGGATCAATATTTTTTATAATACTTGAACAATTTGTGCGCTTACGCACGCGTGTGATTACGTCGGTCACCCTCATTGACCTTTATCAGGTCTTGTAGAGTGAGGATTGTAGAATGAGGAGTGAAGACCCTCATTGACCTTTATCAGGTCTTGTAGAATGATGAATGAAGACCCTCACTGACCTTTGTCAGGTCTCGTAGAGTGATTATTATAGAGTGAGAAGTAAAGACCCTCTCAGACCTTCATCAGGTCCAGTAAACCATAGCCTCCATTGGACCTTCATCAGGACTAGTGGAGTGGAGACCTTCATAGACTTTCATCAAGTCCAGACAACATTGAAGACCCCCCTGGTCTTTTGACCCGTAGTATGGGGATGATCCTGACCTTCGTCTGATTTAGTCGACTGGGAACATTCCCCATGGCTCATGTAAAGTCAAGTTCAAGACTTGGCCTTCATTTGGGCCAGACGACATTGAAGACTCCTCTGGTCTTTTAACCAGTAGTATGGAGATTGTCCTGACTTTCATCTGGTTCAGTCGACTGGGAACATTCCCCATGGCTCATGTAGAGTCAAGTTCAAGACCTGACATTCATCTGATCCAGACGACATTGAAAACTCCCCTGGTCATTTGACCCGTAGTATGGGGATTATCCTGACCTTCATCTGGTTCAGTCGACTATGGACATCCATCATGGACTCATGTCGAGTCAATTGAAGACTTGTACTTCCCACAGTCCAGACGACAATGTCGTATGAAATAACTCCTGAATTTTCGCCTGGTTCAGTCGACCGGGGACATCCTTCATGGACTCATGTGGAATCAATTGAAGACTTGGACTTTCCACAGTCCATATGACAATGTCGTGTGAAATAACTCATGAATTTTCGTCTGATTCAGTCGACCGGGGACATCCCCCATGGACTCATGTGGAGTCAATTGAAGACTTGGGCTTTCCACAGTCCATAAGACAATGTCGTGTGAATTACCTCATGAACCTTCATCTGGCTCAGTCGACCGGGGACATCCCCCATGGACTCATGTCGAGTGAATTAAAGACTTGGACTTTCCACAGTCCATACGACAATGTCGTGTGAATTACCTCCTGAACCTTCATCTGGTTCAGTCGACCGGGGACATACCTCATGGACTCATGTCGAGTCAATTGAAGACTTGGACTTTCCACAGTCCATACGACAATGTCGTGTGAATTACCTCCTGAACCTTCATTTGGTTCAGTCGACCGGGGACATCCCCCGTGGACTCATGTCGAGTCAATTGAAGACATGAATTTCCCTCTGTTCAGACAACAATGTTGAATGAATAAGCATTGAACCTTCGCCAGGTTCAGTCAGCAGGTACCCCCACGTCCTGTTTCATACGACATGTGCTGAAATACTCTCCAAGTCAAGGACTTTTTGACTTAGAGAGTATGAGACAAACTGTACGAGCAAAATTTGGGCCCAATGGTAAAATCGATATTTCACCACCAGACCAACCCTAAAGCTTAAAACCCAAAACCCTATAATAAAGACAAAACTGATGTTGGACCCAGAGATCCCATGAGCCCAAACCCACAGATGACTTGACCAAAATGACTTGTAGACTTAACGGCTACCAGATTAGGAAACGCCTAAACTCATAACTCCTCCATTTAATTGACCGTTTCAGGGCATCCAACGGGTAAAAGAATAAATGAGCCTACCTCATAGAGCTTATAAAAGGAAAAGGTTTTGGCTTGGAGAGGGGGATTCAACATTGAGAGTTTTCCCAGCAGAGGTCTTAGCTCTCATACTTGAGCTCTCTAAGCTTCTTACTCTCTAAACACTGGCCACCGCCCTCACGGCAGTCAACAGAAGTCAAGGTAACCTCAGGCCTTACTCTTCTATTATTTACAGCTCGTTTTAACTACTGACTTGAGTGTCAGAGTGCCTACGACACCCACCACACCGGTGGGCAGTACTCCCTGTTCATTCTTCATTTGTTTTGCAGGATCGCTAGTGCCCTCATACTACAAATTCTCGATTGTGGACCTCGGGCGAAAACCAACGTCCACAGTTACCAAATAAATTATTCAATATCCAATATGAATAATTCATTCATATTTCGCCTAAACTATTTATTTGATTTCAAATAACGACATAAATAAGTTAGAAACTCTACGAAACTTTTACGAAAACGTTTTTTTCCGTAAAATGGCATAAAATATGTTTTTGTTCGAACCGACCAAGCAACACACATGGGGACTACCCAGGTCAGCCCCAATAGTGCTTGGACAGTTCATGGGCTGCCTGAATAGTGACCAATTCAATGTTTGGATAGCGGACACCCGGTAAGCCCGAAACTCACCCGGTAACGCCGTTTTTCACATTTTTCGCATATTTCAACTCTGAAACAGTTTCCGGTAATTGTTCCAATGCCCAAAACACATCCAATACATTTATACAACATATTTTTCATCACCAAAATCACAGAAATTTCATATATGATTTGGTAACTAAAAATATCATTTTTCATGCTTTAAATCCAATTTTCTCAACATTAATCATATTAATACTTACACCAACCAAAGTCACCACAAATGAAGAACTCAAGAATAATTATAGGAGTTACAAGAGTGGTCATAATACTCTATAATGACAACAAGTCATCAAATGATAAAATTGAAATAATATTACACTAATATCATTCAATCTAACTTCACACATGCATTTAACCTCCAAATTCATCCTCCAAATAAAAAAACCCCAAAATATAAGAAAGGAAGAAACCCTAGAACTTGTCTAGATGCTCAAGAATAAGAAACAAATATTCTAAGTTTAAGAGTTATGAAGATTACCTCAAAATCTCCTAATTTCCTTAAACTTTTTCTTGATTTTTTTTTTTCATTTTCTTCCTTGTTTCTTCAAACAAATTTTGAGAGCTTTTCTTTATGGATGTTTCGGCCATGGCTCCATTGTTCAAGGAAAAATAAAATTTTTCAACTTAAAAATTGACCATGACCGACTTGGGGGGCAAAATGGTCATTTGGTCATTTTAATCAAATTAAATAATAATAAGCTTTAAGTTAACAAATCTAATTTGTAAACTTTAAGCTTAATAGAATCATGTCACATGTAACCAATAATAATCAAACATATTACATAATAATTATGTAATATTGAAATAATTTAATTATCTATATATTTAACATTTAAACATCTAAATAATTAATTAATATGAATATTATTATATATGTATTTTTATTTACATTAAATAACAAATACATATATTAATGGTATGTGTCAAAGTCTCATTTGACAATTAATTAACATGTATAAAATCAAATCTTGTATCAAATATAAATAGATTGTAACATTGCTATTTTTCTAGTGTATAGTTATGTATATTTTCTTAAATGAATTTTCAAGGTAATGCATTAAATGATTTAGTTTTTAGAAAGTTTATATTTTGATATAAAAGAATGGATCGAATATTGATTATGTTTGAAATAATAAGTTTGTAATATATGAGAAAGATTGCATGATTTTTGAGATATATGAGCATATGTTTTAGAAATAAATTTTATGCTAGAATACACTCCGTGTACTTATACGTGCCATATTATTTACCGTGGGACCAAATCTAAAAGTCATAAACTCTACAAAGAAAATATTGAATTCGACATTTGATATGAAATACATGGGAAAAACTGATGTTATCTAAGGAATTCGAATTCAAAGAAGTAGTGATGGCTATATTCTCAGCCATTCACACTATGTGAGAGCAATTCTTCGGAAATTTGGATATTTTGATAATAGTTCGTCTAAAACTCCTTTTGATCCTAAGAGTACATTAAAGAAAAATGTTGGGGATAGTGTGTCACAACTAGAATATTCTCGTATAATTGGCACACTACAATACATCACGAATTGTACTAGACCGGACATCGCCTATTCTGTGAATAGATTGGCAAGATATACAAGCAATCTCTCAAAGGACCACTGTGATGTTTTATTTAGAGTATTAAAATACTTAAAATACTCAATGAAGTATGAATTACATTATACCAATTATCCACCAGTTTTGCAAGGACATAGCGATGCAAATTGGATTTCGAATGATACAGAAAAGCAACAAGTGGGTATGTATTTACACTTGGTGGGGCTGCAATATCTTGGAAACCACAAAAACAAACGTGTATAGCACGTTCAACAATGGAATCAGAATTCATAACCTTGGATAAAGCTGCTGAAAAAGCGGAATGGCTAAAGAATTTCTTAGAAGATATTCCAATGTGGCCTCAACCTGTGACGGCCATATGTGTGCGCCGTGACTGCATGACTGTTATTGGGAGAGCAAAGAGCCATATATATAATGGGAAGTCAAGGCACATAAGACGAAGACATAGCATTATAAAACATATACTCTCGACTGACATTATTTCCATTGATTTTGTAAAATCAAAGGAGAATATTGCAGATCAATTAACAAAGGGTATACCAAATGAGCAAATGTTATATTTGTCGAGGGGAATGAACTTAAAGCCAACACAATGAGAAGTAACCTAGCGGAAACCCAACCTAGCAATTTGATAATTCAAGTCTAGGTTCAATGTGAAAAACTAGTTGGGTAAAACTCAAGCGATGAAGCATAACAAGTTGCTTATTCCTATGATAATGAATGTTATGATACCATGACGTTAAGGGTGAATGACTAATCATTCTTAATGAAACTAACAGTGTTTGTGTCACCTATATATGAGTAATGTGGGGTCGCATTTGGGAGAATGAATGGCTAAATTCTCTAAAGCTCCTATGAACCTATGATTGTTCAAGACCAAAATGAACACAACCGTATGAATCGAAATGTGTCAAAATTCCTAATCCAAAATTTAAATTAGGAAAAAATGTTTTGACACCTTTCGATTCATACAGTTGTGTTCCTAATTTAAATTTTGGATTTGATTCAGAAGGTTGTGTCTGATCAACACAACCCTTCTGAGAAATTGGAAAAATATTTTGCAACCCTTCCTATATATACAGAGCAATTATCATATAGATGTAAACACATAATTTCTGAACAGAAAGTAATTTTCCATACAAATAAACTATTTTGATCTTGAGAATAAACACCAAGTAAGTTCGCAAGGGATCGAATTTTCAGTGCAGAATATTCGATTATCAGATTGTTGAATCCTGGTGGCAGACGTCCAACGAACTACAAGCACAAGAGTAGAGGCGAATTTTTGCTATAGGACATAGCCTTCTCTGCTAGCCTCAATCTATAAAAGTCAGTATGCTATTTTATTTTTTGATTACTTGCATTGTAAGTTTCTGTTGATTTTGATATTGATTACTTGTTTTTAGTTGTTGGTTTTGATTTGTATTTCGTTTATAAGTTTCTGTTTAAATAAAACTTATTGGATTCGTTGATTGTTCTTTAACACAAACAACAAAAAAAGCGCATATAAATTTGATTATGTATATATAGACAAAATTACTTTTCAAAATGGCATTGTTCCAACTAGGGGTGGCAAAACGAATCAACGAATCGAATTTGTATCGAATCCTAAACGAATTGAATCAAAATATGATGGATTCATATTCGATTCGTTTATTAAACGAATCCTAATATCATGATTCGTATTCGATTCGTTTATTAAACGAATCGAATACGAATATTCGTTTATTCGTTTATTAAACGAATCGAATACGAATATTCGTTTATTCGTTTATTAAACGAATCGAATACGAATATTCGTTTATTCGTTTAGTCAATGATATTATTTAATAAAATAATTTACCACACTTGATTTACATTAATTCTTCATAAATATATACATATGAAATATGTAATTAATATAATTACTAAAAAAATCTCACCAAATATAGAAAATATTAATTTTTCAATGAGAATTATTATAATTTCTCGAATCTTAATTGAAAATTAACAAGAACTATTAAATAAAAATAATAACACGAATCCTAAACGAATAAACGAATCAATGAGCTTAAATTCGTATTCGATTCGTTTAATAAACGAATCGAATCGAATTGACCATTTTATTAAACGAATCCATTTTTTCAAACCCGTATTCCCTTTAAAGCGAATCGAATCGAAATAATAAACGAATTCTGACCCAAATTGCAACCCCTAGTTCCAACAAAGATAGTGATCATAAAAAATTACTAAAATTGCGGATCCAAATATATCTGTAATTTGCCATCCTTGCCTACCACAACCAACAAGCCATCTAGCTTAAAGAATACGGCATGGGTAATAAGGGTAATTCCCTTCTTGGATGATATCATTAATTCCGACCCGACCCATAAGAAGTCAGCAGCAAGGGCCCGAACGCATTACAATAAAAGACCGACCACAACAAGAAGAGACCGAGCACTTCATAATCGGTAACCGATCACTTGAGATCATGATGACCGGTCACTTATCAGGTCGACAGCAGCACCCCCAGTACGAAAGACTATCATAACCGACCACATGAAGACCGACCTCGTGAAAACCGAGCATAGGGCAAGACATGTTCGGGAAGATAAGGCATTCTATCCATACAAGATAAGATAATAAGTTATCATATTTTCATAAAGAGAATTGATGAGTCAATATCCTAAAAGGATAAAAGAAGTGAATGTAGTTTTAAAAGTAGGAATCCAGATAGGAAAAGGAAACCATCTCCAACTGGGAATTCTTGTACAAATAGGAATCTGATTTCTTCACTATTATAAATAGGAGGGTAGAGTGAGTGTAAAAGAGAACCAATATCAGGATCAGAATCACCAAGCTCTGACTTGTAAAACACAAAGAACGGTCTGAGAAGTGCATTTGAATAATAAAAAGTATCATCCTTTTTGTGCCCGTGGACGTAGGTCGGACCAAGATCCGCCGAACCACGTTAAATCTCCTTGTCGATTGACGTATTATTTGTCTTTTGCTAAGTTTGCTTTTGGTCCCCCATAACCAAACAAATTCACTATTGATGGTGTTTTCAGGCACTATGTTATTTAAAGAATACGGCATGGGTAATAAGGGTAATTCCTTCTTGGATGATATCATTAATTCCGACCCGACCCATAAGAAGTCAGCAGCAAGGGCCCGGACGCTTTACAATAAAAGACCGACCACAACAGGAAGAGACCGAGCACTTCATAATCGGTAACCGATCACTTGAGATCAGGATGACCGGTCACTTATCAGGTCAACAGCAGCACCCCCAGTACGAAAGACTATCATAACCGACCACATGAAGACCGACCTCGTGAAAACCGAGCATAGGGCAAGACATGTTCGGGAAGATAAGGCATTCTATCCATACAAGATAAGATAATAAGTTATCATATTTTCATAAAGAGAACTGATGAGTCAGTATCCTAAAAGGATAAAAGAAGTGATGTAGTTTTTAAAGTAGGAATCCAGATAGGAAAAGGAAACCATCTCCAACTGGGAATTCTTGTACAAATAGGAATCTGATTTCTTCACCATTATAAATAGGAGGGTAGGTGGGTGTAAAAGAGAACCAATATCAGGATCAGAATCACCAAGCTCTGACTTGTAAAACACAAAGAACGGTCTGAGAAGTGCATTTGAATAATAAAAAGTATCATCCTTTTTGTGCCCGTGGACGTAGGTCGGACCAAGATCCGCCGAACCACGTTAAATCTCCTTGTCAATTGACGTATTATTTGTCTTTTGCTAAGTTTGCTTTTGGTCCCCCATAACCAAACAAATTCACTATTGATGGAGGATTGTCTCGGGAGTAATATTCCCATATTGCCCTGAGACCAAAATCTGTCGTCAACAGTTGGCGTCGTCTGTGGGGAACTCAACAAAAAGCGGTTCGCGTAGTAAAACGATGGCAGAAGGCGAAAATCATCAATCTTCAGGGAGACCGACAACAGACTGGATGAAAAAGATGGAAGAAAGCATGAAATCCATGATGAATCGGTTGGAGAGAATTGAGGGAACGAACAACGAGAGACCATACATCGGAACAGTCGAAGAAAAAGTGAAAGAGTAGAAGGGAAAAGAGTGATAGAAACAAGTGAAGACGATGGACCTAGAAGGAGGGGCCCCTACGGGATAAAATCCGTGGTTGTAGAAAAAGATTCATAAACAGAGGACACATGGGAAGATGAGGAAAGAGGACGAAGAGAACAGTCACTTAATCCTTCCTACGATAGCCCCCCGACTCCCGAAGAAAGACAGGGAATATAGCGAGGATGTGCAAGAAATTTCAAACCATGAGGAACGCCGCACCCAGGGCATATGACGCACAGAGAGGCACAGAAAACAACACGCCAGCACCACTAGCGAGATAAAATCTTGGTTAAAAAAGGAGATGACCAAGTGGGGGGTAGGCCTCAAGGCTGACACAAGTGATGCCCGGGACGGTGAGGAGGAATCTCCCCTCGCGGAAAAAATAAGGTCGGCAAAATTCCCAAGGTTGCGATGTCCTGTTACTACTTGAAACTGAAATTTCCTACCCGAGAAGGGATCAGAATCATATGCGGAAGTCAGAAGATAGCCCGTAGTTGCTTCGCCACTCTCTCACGGGAAACCCTCTGCATCGAAGGAAGCACCAGGAAGAGGCAAATTGGGGAAGACGAGGAAAATCCAGGGAAAGACCCGGGTCCGCGCCCAGACAAAGTTGCCCGGCTAGAGGCAGCCGAAAAATTAGAAGAAGTCAACCTGTTCGGACCGAATAAAAGCATAAAGATAGGGGGAACTTAGACGAAATCCTAAAAAAGAACCTGCTGGAATGCCTACTGAAGTACCCCGACATCTTCGCATGGGGACACAATGACATGCCCGGGATTGATCCAAAATTCATCAGTCACCGCTTGGCAGTAACCCACACACAAACCAGTTAAACAGAAAAGAAGAATCTTTAACCAAGAACGGTGCAGAGCAGTGGCGTCCGAAGTGGAAAAATGTTAAAAGCAGGCTTCATCAGAGAAGTCAAGTACCCATAATGAGTTTCGAACGTGGTATTGGTAAAGAAAGCAAACGGGAGGTGGAGGATGTGCGTGGACTTCACCGACCTCAACAAGGTTGCCCGAAGGACAACTTCCCACTGCCAAACGTAGATCAGCTGGTAGATATGACAGCCTGCAAAGGACTGCTGAGCTTCATGGACGCCTTCTCAGGATATAACCAAGTCAAGATGCACCCTGCCGACGAGGAGAAAACAACTTTTGTCACCGATCAGGGGCTTTACTGCTATAAAGTAATGCCCTTCGGATTAAAAAACGCAGGAGCCACCTTTCAGAGACTGGTCAACAAGATTTTCAAACCACTCATCGGCACAACAATGCTGGTGTATGTTGACGACATGATAACAATGTCTGAGATGCCAGTGTGTCACGTGACCGACCTGAAGAAAACCTTTGAGTTATTGAGGAAATACCATTTAAAACTCAACCCAGAAAAGTGTGCCTTCGGGGTGGCCTCCGGGAAGTTTCTAGGCTACATGGTGAGCTTCAGGGGCATAGAAGCAAACCCGCAAAAAATACGAGCCGTACTGGATTTGAAATCTCCCAGGACGGTGAAAGAAGTTCAAAGTCTAACCGGCAGGCTAGCCGCTCTTAACCAATTCATCTCCCGAGCAACCGACAAATGCCACCCTTTCTTCAAAGCCATCAAGAAAGCCCAAAAAGGGATCGACTGGACTCCAGAGTGTGAAGAGGCCTTCCAACAACTGAAACAATATCTAGCACAGCCCCCGCTCCTAGCGAAACCTCTCCCAGGAGAGACATTATACTTATATTTGGCTGTTTCAAAACACGCAGTAAGTTCGGTGCTGGTGCAAGAGGCAGACCGAATCCAAAGACCAGTATACTATGTCAGCAAAGCCCTGTTGGACACAGAAACCCGGTATCCCGTACATGAACTAGTCGCCCTATCTTTGATCACCGCAGCTCAGAAATTGCGGCCTTACTTCCAAGCCCACCCTATCAAAGTTTACACCAACCACCCCCTGCGACAGATCTTACAAAAACCGGAGGTCTCGGGAAGATTGATGAAATGGTCGGTGGAGCTAAGCGAACACGACATCTCCTACCTTCCAAGGGTAGCAATAAAAGGACAGGCTTTGGCAGATTTTGTTGCAGAGTTCACCGAACCTCAGATCTTGACGGTAGGGGAAGACAAGTGGGAGATGACAGTAGACGGGTCTGTCAGCTCACACGGCGGCGGAGCCGGGATCGTATTAAAAAATAACAAGGGGGAAGAAGTATTATTTGCCTTAAGGTTCGCCTTTGAAACCACAAACAATGAAGCCGAATACGAAGCAATCTTGGCCGGATTAAGGCTGTGCACAGTAGTGGGAGTCCACAATGTGGTAGTAAGGAGTGACTCACAGCTTGCTATTCAGCAACTAAAAGGCGAATTCCAGGCCAGGGAACCTAGCATGAGAGCCTACTTGACCGAGGTAAAAAAGTTAATAGGAAAAATGAGGAACGTTCACTTCGAACAAATCGGACGAGAAGACAACGGCGAAGCAGATTCTCTTGCACGGCTCACATCTTCAATAAAAACAGAAAATCCCAGAACAATCCCCCTAATCTGCCTCCGAGAAAAGAGCGTAGGAGAACTCGAAGTAGGAACTCTGGATGAAGAAGACAAAACTTCATGGCTACAGCCGATCAGAAAATATTTGGAAACATGAGAGATACCCGAGGACAAAAATGAGGCCAAGAAACTAAAATTCAAAAGCACCAAGTTCTCCCTGATCGAAGGGGTGCTCTACCGGAGGGGCTATACCGTGCCCCTCCTGAGATTTTTAACAGAGGAGGAAGCAGATTATATGCTCAGGGAAATTCACACGGGCATCTGTGGAAGTCACGCCGGAGGAAGATCAATCGCCTTTAAAGCCTTGAGACAAGGATTTTACTGGCCAACCATGCATCACGACGGCATGCGGATAGCCCAGAAATGCGAAGGTTGTCAGAAAAATGCCAACATCCACCATCAACCAGCAGAACAATTAACCACTCTGTCCAGCCCATGGCCGTTCGCACAGTGGGGGCTAGATATCATAGGGCCAATGCCAAAAGGACGAGGGCAGGCGAAATATGCAATCGTGGCCATAGACTATTTCACAAAGTGGGTGGAAGCCGAGCCGCTATCCACCATCACGGAGAAAAAGGCCACAACATTTGTAAAGAAGAACATAATTTGCAGGTTCGGAATCCCCCGGGCAATCATCACCGACAACAGAAAACAATTCGACAGCAAAGGATTCAGGAAACTCTGCGAAGACCTCCAGATCGCTTTAAAATTCGCCTCGCTAGCTAATCCCAAGGCGAACGGACAGGTTGAGGCAACAATAAAATCCATCAAAGCAAACCTTAAAGCTCGGCTCGGGTCATGCAAAGGCTTATGGGTCGAAGAACTACCAGAAGTGCTATGGGCACATCGAACGACCTACAAAGATTCCACAGGGGAAACACCATTTTCCCTGTCATACGGATGTGAGGCCGTCATTCCAGCAGAAATCGGGGTAGCGACTCACAAGGTCCGCCACTTTGGAAATGAGCAGAATGAAGAACTTATCAAAAACCACCTCGACCTGATCGAGGAAAAGAGGGAGAAATCAGCCATGAAAGCAGCAGTCTACCAACAAAGAATGGCCCGTTTCTACAACAGAAGAGTTCGGACCCGATCCTTCCTCCCGGGCGACTTAGTATTGAGAAGGATCACCTTAAATACCCGACGACCAGAGGAGGGCTCGCTGGGTGCCAAGTGGGAAGGGCCATACAAAATCACAGAGGTGGTAAGGCCATGAGCTTACTTTTTGGAACAGCTGGACGACACAAGATTAAAAAAGCCATGGAACGCCGAGATGTTGAGAAAATACTTTCAGTAAAATCTATCTTCCCCCTCTTCTTTGGCAGCAACCCAATAAGGGACAAAAATTCAAACACAAAGCCTCTCTCAAAATGACCCGCAGAGAGTTGTAAGAAGGGCAGTATGTCCCCGAATATAAATAAAACTTTCTTTTTTCACCCGCTCTTCTAAAAATAATTTTGCAAAATCATATTCAAAACCCCGGGGACATACTCAATACAACGGTCCAAGGTCAAAAGCACAAAACCCGCAACTACCCGACCACGTCTACCAACATAAAAAAAGCACAAGTCACACCAGAATCAGTCGACTCCATACAAACATCGAGCAGCAGGGATGAAGGTGAATCAAATTATAGATCCGGGAAAAGCATAGCATGGGGATGGATGATACCCCCGTGTCAATTGCTTGCTCCAAGTGTTACCAAACATAAGGAGGACTATGCCCTGAAAGCTTCAAACACCTCGGGGTTGGATCTTGTTCCGCCGAGGTCACTTGACCATTCGGCTCGGGGTCGGGTTACGTCTCACCGAGTCATGCTCATCGGTATGGGATGAGACATTCCCCCAGAACCAAGTATCTCTCTTGGCTCGGGGTCCTCAGGGACATACTCGATGCATATGATCTGTGAGAAGCATAGCACATGGATGGATGATACCCCTGTGGCGATTGCATACTCCAGTGTTACTGAACATAAGGAAGAACATACCCTTAATGTGTCGAACACTCTTTTGATCCTCACTTACCCGATGTAATGGATCCGTGTGAAAGCATAACACGGGGGATGATGATGCCCCTGTGACGATTGCTAACTCCAGTGATGCCGGACCTAAGGAGGAATATACCCTTAGTATCCCGGACACTCTTTGATCCATTCATCATTTGGATCCAATAGAGGCGCAACACGGGGATGCGTTACGCCCCTGTAGCGTGTGCCTGCTCCAGCGCGGTAAGGAGGAGCCCCCACACAAATACACAGGCTCCACAGTGACCTGACGTATAGAGGATGTACCCTTACCATTCAAACGCCCTACTGATCCAAATCCTGGTTCGCCGGGACACTGAATTGAAAGATTCAGAATTGTGTTTTGGAAACCTCGGACATGACGCTGTTTTGAGGAATCCGTGCTGTTGTTTACGCTTGTGAAAAGTTTTTGGGACAAGTGCTAAGTCACCCTCACCTTTTGATTTTATTTTCAAAAGTTTTGTTTTTTTTTCGTCGGCCTGACAGGGGGACGCCCAAGTCAGATTCGACAGGGTTTTAAAAGATGGATACACTTCCCATCTGGATAAATCCCAAGGATTAACCAGTGCTCGGGGCTGGGTTTCGTTCCGCCGAGGCCCATTGGTTAATCGGATCGGGGCTGGATTACGTTCCGCTGAGGCCATTCAGTTATTCGGCTCGGGGCTGAATTTCGTTCCCCCGAGGCCACTTGGATAATCAGCTCGGGGTCGGGGTACATCCCACCGAGTCAGCCCTTCAGACTGGGGACGTAACATTCCCTCAGGTCCAAGTGTCTTTCTCAGCTCGGGGTCGGACCACACCCCACCGAACCTATCTTTTTGACTGGGGACGAAACATTTCTCCAGGGCCAAGTGTTCCATACAGCTCGGGGTCGGGTTACGTCACACCGAGTCGGTGTTCTTTAAACTGGGGACATAACATTCCCCCCGGAGCCTAGTGCTTCCCTCAGATCGGGGTCGGGCTATGTCCCACCGATTCTACCCACAACCAAATGTTTCTTATTACTCGGGGTCGATTATGTCCCCCCAGCTCATATTCCCCCCCCCACAAAAGAGGTCTCAAACATTCGAAGGGAAACATAAAAAAAAAAATGAAATAAAAAAAGAGAGATAGAAAGAAAGCACATATATATATTCAAAAAAAATATAATAAAAGTGTTATTACAAAAAAAAAAGACAAGTATACACAGGGCCCCGCCCGGGTTACCCCTTCTTTAATCAGCCCGCGCAGGGGCAGGAAGTTCTTCCCGGATTGGCTCAGACGATGGAAGGATCAGCTCAGTCTCAAGAACGGGAACAGAAGCTTCAACCTCAGCGGCACGGGAGACCTCTACTTCAAGAATGGGAGGCGGAATCTCAGGGTAGTCCTCGCCAGGAGCAGGAACCTCAGGTCGGCTTTCTTGGGAAACCTGGGAGACCGGGGCAACGGAAATCGGGTCGGGATCCATCACCTTCTCAGAAGAAGGGGGAGCCACTTCTGGAACTCCTCATCAGATATCTCTCATTTGCATAAGTGAATGGCCGCATGGATAGGCCCCATATCCAGGTCGGGCAGTACCATCGGGATGATCTCAGCACAGTCCCCGATCCCTTCAAGTCGGATCGCGTCTCTTTCGGCCTCCAGCTCGGCTTCCTTCCTCTTCAACTCGTCCCGAGCCCGTACCAGCTCTTCGTCCTTGGCCCTCAGCTTGGACTCAACGCTACACACTTCCACCTGCAGGATCATGTTGTCGGACCGGGCAGCCTCCAAGTCCTTCTTGGTAGCATCAGCATTTTTTCTCTCCAAAGATGCGGCGGCCCTGATAGCTTTATTTGTGGTATGGGCCTCAACAGCATCCAGCTCCAGATTCTTTATATTCTCTTCTTTCTGGGCCAGCTCGGCCTCCATTTCACTGAGCCGGTTCTGGAGCCTCTGTGCCTGGCCGCCTTCAGACAAAAGGCTTATGAACATGTCCTTATTTTTGGCCACCAAATAATTTGCCTGCCGAAAAGAAAAAGAAGTCAGTTACAAACTAAGTCTGAAAGACACCTCAGATAAAGAAAAGAAGAAAAAGAAATAACCTGAGCCAACTGGGAGCACAACTTTGCGACCACCTCCTCGGGTGAAAGGTCCTCAAACCTCGAAATCTTCTCAGGAGGTACAGCCCCGGCCAGCTCATTGAAGGCCGGTACCAAATGGGAGGTAGCCTCCCTGATATTCTTCCCGAGGTCATCAACCCCGAGAACCACAGCACCCTTCAGTTTCTTAGAAGGACCCTCCTACCGAACTGAAGTTTCTCTGCTCGGTGCCTCCTCCTCCTCCAATTCCCGCCTTAACTGAGGATCCACGGCTCCAAACCGACGCTTCCTTCTCCTGGAAGATCTCGGGGGGCTATCAGGACGGGTAACACCCATTGAAAGCACCCCGGAAGGAGAAGACCGACCTTGAGAGCCCGGACGCCCCATCTCTTCAACCACCTTCCCGGCCTCAGAAGTTTCACGCCGTTTCCGAGAAGTACCAGCTCCGCCAGGGCTAGTTTTCTTCGAAACGCCGGACAACCGATCAAGGTACTTCGGTCCCTTCGACATACCTGCAAAGAGCAAAGGCAAAAGAAAGGTTCAGGATCTGAGCATAAAAAAAAAGGAAAGAAAGAAGACATCAAACATGATAAATAAACGAGGGAACTGGCTAAGAAGATCAACAGACATCTACTTATCCGACCCGAGACCTTGGGAGGAGCGGCCCGTATAAGTCATGATTCAAAGAATGCCGCATCATTTACCAACTCCCTCCAATGGGCGGCGTACCGCCGAGCCCAGAATACCCGCTGCCGGACCTGATGGGAGACCTTGGGAGCATCTCTCCAACAGGCTAGGAGGAATAGAAGAAAAAGGGGTAAGAATCCAAACAGCAAAAAAAAAACTAAGGGAAGAAAAACTAAAAGTTAGTATCCTAACCTCCCGCCCTAAAGATGTCCGGGACCAAGATCTCCCATTCATCCGACCTCAGGGTCCGTCCCCAATATCCAGTAGCCCAGAACCAAAGATCTTTAAAATTCTTATTGGAGTCGGGGAGTTTTTGGACGACGTTCGACGAACTGTCGTAAGCAGAAAGATAATACCAGTCGTGGTGAGTCTTTGGGTTGGCCTTCAACCGATATAACATCTTCACCTCTTCAAAAGAAGGTTCGCCAAGCCCCGCCCGATGCCAAGCTACATACAGCCCGGCCAAAATCCTCCAACTGTTTAGACTTAGTTGACAGGGAGCGATCTCCATCTCGGTCAGCATCCAGGCAAAGTAGGGTTGAATTGGCAACCGGAGCCCGCACTCAAAGAAAGCTGGAAGAAGGGCCACCGAACCTTCATCAGGTTGACTAGCACGATCCATTGGTCCGGGGACTTCAAGAGCGATATCTATCGGAATATCATATCGTTGTCGAAGCAGTGCGAGGTCATCTTCAGTTATCTTAGAAGGACGGTTCATATCCAGAGCCGAGGAGTCAAGATCACCGGGCTCTGGATCCTTCAGAGGAACCATTTGATGGTAAGAATCTTGTTCGATCTCAGAAGGAGTGGGAGTAGTATCAAGGTCTTCTACGCTGGGTGCTCCCGAACCAGAGGAAAGCTCTTCAGCAATAGGGGCCAAGGGTTCAGCAGGGTTTTCAAGGGGAGAACTGTCGTTAGACATCCTAGACGTCCGGAAAACAAAAAGGAAGGGGAAGTCAGTCTATAGCTAAAACTCTAAAACTATTCAGGGATTCCGAGAATGCTAAGCGGGTGGGTTCTAAAATGCCATAACAAAATCCGACAAGCCATAAGTCACTCCCTAGCAACATCAAAACTAACAAAGGATTCACAGCACACAAAAAGAGAAGAGGTCGTTCAGAGAACTTACTTGTTCCTTTCAGAAAAATTTAAGATTGCACAGCACGGTTTGCTCGTCCCCAAATTTTGCAGGTCACAGTGGAGAGAGAAAAGAAAAACTCACGGCTGGAAGAAACTCTGGGAGTACTGAGTCAAGTGAGTCACGGTTGAAACGTTCACAAGAGAAATTTGCCAAAAAGACTACACAGTAAAAGCCTCGTCCTCTTATAGTCATAAGTGGGACGCTCATGGCCGTTAGATCGAGAAAAGAAGTCCGGATGGACGCCAAATGTCAAAAGCGGAAGAGGCCTGCCAAGATCAAACGAATGGTTAAAGATCAAAACGCCTCTACACGGTCGATTCACTTTCCCTTTTGGCGGGAAAGTGTCAAAATTAGGAAAAACCCTAAAAAAATGATTTGATGGGCATTTAAATAGACGTGACTGTTGCGCGTCTCAAGAAAAGGTGCTTGAAGAGAGGCGACAAAAATTTCAATTCAAACTCCGGGTCGACCACCAGCAAGGCGATCAGCACACCATCTTTTATATAGTTCCCGGCACCAACTTGCATACTCGTTGGAACAGAGAACTAGGGGACAGATGTTGATGGTGTTTTCAGGCACTATGTTATTTAAAGAATACGGCATGGATAATAAGGGTAATTCCCTTCTTGGATGATATCATTAATTCCGACCCGACCCATAAGAAGTCAGCAGCAAGGGCCCGAACGCTTTACAATAAAAGACCGACCACAACAAGAAGAGACCGAGCACTTCATAATCGGTAACCGATCACTTGAGATCAGGATGACCGGTCACTTATCAGGTCGACAGCAGCACCCCCAGTACGAAAGACTATCATAACCGACCACATGAAGACCGACCTCGTGAAAACCGAGCATAGGGCGAGACATGTTCGGGAAGATAAGGCATTCTATCCATACAAGATAAGATAATAAGTTATCATATTTTCATAAAGAGAATTGATGAGTCAATATCCTAAAAGGATAAAAGAAGTGAATGTAGTTTTAAAAGTAGGAATCCAGATAGGAAAAGGAAACCATCTCCAACTGGGAATTCTTGTACAAATATGAATCTGATTTCTTCACCATTATAAATAGGAGGGTAGAGTGAGTGTAAAAGAGAACCAATATCAGGATCAGAATCACCAAGCTCTGACTTGTAAAACACAAAGAACGGTCTGAGAAGTGCATTTGAATAATAAAAAGTATCATCCTTTTTGTGCCCGTGGACGTAGGTCGGACCAAGATCCGCCGAACCACGTTAAATCTCCTTGTCGATTGACGTATTATTTGTCTTTTGCTAAGTTTGCTTTTGGTCCCCCATAACCAAACAAATTCACTATTGAGGGAGGATTGTCTCGGGAGTAATATTCTCATATTGCCCTGAAACCAAAATCTGCCGTCAACACTATTATTGTTTTCTTGATCATCTTGATTGTAAAAAAGCACTTTAATGATATTTGGGATTTGATCAAGAGACAAGAAGAAACATAACGAAGTTATTTGTTTATAAAGGAAAAAAAATTAGTAAAATAAAAAAAGTTGGCTAAATTTATAGAAGGGCCCCAAATTTGGGCTATTTATGTAAATTTCTCTCACCACAGAGTAGCACAATTGTCGTTAATACTTCATCATCATCAGCGCTGGACCATATTCTGTAAAAGAGTAATGTTCTTTTTTTTTTTTTTTTTTCAATTATTTTCTTAAATATTACCATCTATAGATATTAGAATCTAAAATTTATTTATAACACATCTCTAAAAAATTTATCAAAACAAAATTCGAAAATATACTTACACAAGTATCCCAGAGAAATCTACTTATCATCCCAATTCCCAACAATAGAGGAAATAATAATTGAACTCTCATTATAATATTGGGGGCTCGAACTCATGTTCTTCAATGGAAAAAAGGTGTTGCCAAAATTTCACAAAATCAAAAACACATTTCATTTTAGTTTAAAGAAATCACAAATAAAAAATTAATAAAATCTAAAATATTTTGTCTTGAGTTCTATTGTTAAACTTTTGTGACACTTTTTTGGGGTCGAAATGGAAAATTTAGTAACAGTCAAGAATTACTATATCTATAAATGGTGAAATAAAAAGCTGTGTGAGTGTGACATGAAGCGAGTGTGATTGTGGCAGTCTCTTCATTGTCTTTGGGGTCCACGTGGACATTCTTTAAACAACTAAAATCCGTTTGATTCATAAATCTAAACCGCTATGATTATATTCACATATGCCCACTCATATGAAAGAACAGTGTGAGTGCGTTTAATCAACGTCCACGTACTCCACACTCAGACAAGAATTCAGTTAAATTTGGATTGAAAAGATCCCGTGGACCCCACATATGTTTCTATATTAACCGTAGATGAAATCCAGATGGTCGCCAAAACCAAACCCGTTCAATAAGATTAAAAAAAAACAAAAAAGGAAAAACCCACCTTGAGGCTCATGTACTCTCAATATTTTTTACATTACACTCCTGTAATAAATTTTCTATACATTGCACCCATGTACTCTCAATGTTTTTTACATTGCACCCATGTATTAAATTTTCTACACATTACACCCATGCACTCTCAAAAAATTGACATTCCACCCTTATTTCACAGAATCCGTTAGCGTGTAATACACATTCTGTTAATTGAGAAGAATCATGAATCAAAAAATTGATATTCCACCATTTTCCCAGTTTCTTTATTGCCAGCTCGTCCATCATTTTGTTGTTTCTTTTGCTGTTTGTTGATCTGAGTATTTTTGATCGTCTTATTTCTGATGTGTTGTTTTTGTCTCTGTTATATGATGTTTTGATTTGGTAATATGAAGTTTTGGTTGTTTGGTTGTTTGTTGTATTTTAGCTCGATGATTTCATCTTTGTTTGTTTTTTGTTGTTCATTAATAACACTCCAGGATCGTAGTTTTGATCTAATTTTTGCAATAAATCAATTGGATTTTTGAATGTATCAGAAGTGGCAGAATATTTATGCACCATAGCATATAGTTATGCGCCCTAGCATAACTTCAAAGTAAAAAAATTTGATTGGTCCAATCCGAAATAAGGGTGATGTCAGAATATTTCTCAACTCTGTTAACTTGCCGTTAAAATAAGGGTGAAATGTCAATTTTTTGAGAGTGCAAGGGTGCAATGTGTAGAAAATTTAGTACATAAGTGCAATGTAAAAAACATTGAGAGTAAAGGGGTCTGGGTTTTTCCAAAAAAAATGAAAAATGAAAAATGATAAAAAGAAGAAGAAAAAGAAAAATAAATCGCACCGTCTCATGAAATTTGTATCACGCTAAACGAACACTCACAAAAACACAACGGAGACGAGCTTCTCATGAACTTGGTCGTGCTATGCTATGCTAATAACAGAACAGGCTTCTCATGTTGTTTCAAAACCCTAACCCTAATTCATTCATCAGTTCTATTGATTTATGTGAAGTGGAATGGAATCAGAGAAAATCTTACAAAACCCTAGACCTTCACCTTCTCTCGCATTCACGAATAACAACAAGGCGATGCCGAATGAGCTGGCGCAGAAGCCTTCAACGCAGATAATTGACAAGTTTCGTGCGCTTTTGAAGCTACGAGAGGAGGCGGCTAGGGTTGGGGATGGCGACGGCGACGGCGACGTGAGTATGGAGGAGATTGTGCAGATTTACGAGGTGGTGTTGGCTGAGCTGAGTTTCAATTCTAAGCCGATTATTACCGATCTCACGATAATAGCGGGCGAACAGAGAGCGCACGGCGATGGCATTGCCGAAGCAATTTGCAACAGGATTGTCGAGGTTTGTTAATTATTTGTACTAAGCGGCTGCTTCAATTTTGTTATATTAAATTTGAACTTGTAGTTTTTTTTTCGAATAATCTATTGGGTTTCTAGTTACTTGGGGATTTTGAAATAGCTTATTTTGTAATTTTGCAGTTTCATTCTGCATTGCTGTATTTTAATAAATTGTTAGGAAGTAGTATAGAGAATAATATATATATATATATTGCACTAGTTGTGAACTGCAAATTCATACTTTCGAAAGTATTACAGTTATTTAGTTTTCAACCTTGCATTTTGTGTAAGGTTTATGCGAAAGAGTGAGAAATTAATGAAATCAAAATTTTGTTTTTGTTTTTCCCTTGTCTAGGGATGGGGGTGGTTCTGAACTGTCCAAGTTTTATTTTTGTTTTCTGCTGTGTGTGCTTAGGTCCCAGATGATCAAAAACTGCCTTCATTGTATCTTTTGGACAGTATAGTTAAAAACATCGGAAAAGAATATGTTAGGTACTTCTCTTCTCGTTTACCTGAGGTGAGTGCATCATAGCTTATGATTCATTTAAGTTCTGATTATTTTCAGTTAATTTATGGACCTTGCTTTTTGAGGCACCTAATTCTAATAAATTTGTGATTCTATTATCTTTCTAGGTTTTCTGTGAGGCATACAAGCAAGTACATCCTGAGATGTATAATTCTATGCGACACCTCTTTGGGACTTGGTCAACAGTTTTCCCACATTCAGTCCTCCAGAAGATTGAAGCAGAACTGCCGTTTTCTTCTCAAGTTAACAAACAACCATCAAATATTAATTCTCTGCGAGCGTCTGAGTCTCCTCGACCTACTCATGGCATACATGTTAATCCAAAATACATACGTCAGTTGGAACATTCTAACCCAGATAATGTAAGATTTTCAACGAATCTCTTCTTTTCTCTCTTTTCCCTTCCCAAAGCACGCAAGGTTTACTTTACATTATGTTGCAATTTCCGTATTGAACTATTGCCATTAGATTTCGCAACAAAAGTATATCAGTCAAATTTATGAACATCAGTCTTTTCTTGTTTATGGCATTCTTCTTGTTAGATGTAACACAAAAACTACAACTTTTTCTTAAGAGATATAATTCTAAAAGAGATAATTACCATAGAAAATGCCACTGGGTTGCTGCCAAGTGCATTTGGACAGGTGTGTCTATACTCTTATCGGGCAAACATTTCATACTTTGTTGAAGGTCACCACCATGTCTAGATCATCCTCTCCCTGATGTTGCTTTGGATGGATCAGTGCAGCTTAGGTGCAACTAGTCAAGAAAGGTAACACGCATATGCTGTTGATTCAATTTCTAGAGGAATCATTCATTTGAGAGAATGCATAAAATGCAAATGGCTTCACAGTTGAAAAGGCTCTTTTTTGACTCTTGGAAAGCTTTGCATCAATGGGAAGTTGGGATGGAATCTCCTTTTAGAATTCGATATACATATTGCCATAGATGTCAAAGGCATGCCTCAGGCTTAGATCGTTGCGCTACGCCTCATGAAGGGTCAAGCCAGATGACCTTCATCAGGCGCACACCTAGGCACAAAGACACACGCTCTTGAGATGCCCTAGGCGCGCCTCTTAAAAATATTTGAGAAAATCCCTACCTGAATTGACCCATCCAACCCGAAATCAAGTTGTATAATATTTTTTAATTAATTATTATAGGTTTTGGGACGACAAAAACCTTAATTTGTATTTTTAGTAATTTTTATTACTGTAATTGTTTTTTTATATTTTTCTTTATGCAATTTGCACCTCACTTTTATTAGGCTCACGCCTCGTGCCTCTAGGATCCTTTGCACCTTAGTGCGCTTTGCTCCCTTAACAACACTGCTTATTGCTGATTGTTTATTATGTTTCCTGATCAATAGTCTCCTAAAACATCGGGGCTGTCCTATGGATCGGATGTTTTGAGATGTACTTTGAGAGTCTGGGTGGGTACCTAGTAAGAATTTGGTTGCCAATTGTTAATGTATTTAATAAGCATGTGAGCTCTATCAAACATGGTACCAACCATTTAGTAGGCTTTATTGGCTAAGCTTTTATATGTCTTTTTGCAACATAGGACAGAGATTAAATGGCTATCTTTAGTATCTTATCCTCATGTCTGCTTTTGATGATTATATTGGCACATGCAAAGTAATGGTGTCCAAGGATACTGGGTTACAATTACCATGGGTATAGGGTGACTACTGATTAGGTGACTCTTGAGTAAGTTTAACATGGACTTCGAACCTTATATTTGATTTGGTGTAGGTGCATATTTTTGTCTTGGTGTTTGGTCTACAAATGTTTAGAAAACTGGTTTTTTGGCAGGGAAATAATTCAGGACTGTTTTCCCTTTAAAACAAAAGTGTCTTAATGCATTGGATGTATTTACTTTCTTGTTGTGCTTGTTATACTTTTTGCCATATTCTCTTTTTCATTCATCAATTTGTCATAGACTTCTTGTCTGCGGTAGGAAGTGAAAGTGGTGCTATGAAGACACAACTGACATCTGAATTATTGCAATGAAATATCTTGTCATAATTCTTAATTTAATTTGTTTAATTGTTTATTTTTCTTGCAATCCTTGCCACAGTAACATTGGGGGAGACTAAGTTTAATTTGCATTTGTGCATGGGCTGAGGTAGGTGGTAAATTGGGGAGGAAAAAAATAAGTGCTGCTGTTGTGTTGATTGCTTTGATGCAATTTGGCCACATGAGTTCTATCTGAATTTTCTAGGTGTCAACAATCTCGTCATAGATGCATTTAACAAGAGTTCCAAATCAACACAAAACTTGTGATAGTCCAACTGAGAAAGCAAATTAGTGCTTCTGGAAACCTAGTAGGATGGATTGAAGCTTTCTTTATTTTTTCTTATGTGCATTTTCTTAACATTTGTACCATGCAGTATGCATGTTTCGTTTTATTTTATGCCTCGTTTCCTGTTTGTAGTAGAAGAGGTATTTTTGAGCGTTGTCTTTACCTTGTCAGTGATTTATCTTTTTCGCTATTGTTAGAATCACATACCTAACTGGCGAGGCTGCTGAGGATGTGAACTATTTTCATTTATTGACTCTAGTGTGTTTGTCTATTGGTGCACATGTGCTTGAGGTAGACAATATTGACATAGAAATTGTGAAAATTGTTTGTAACCTTGCAGATTGTTTGTAACCTTGCAGAACATTCAGCAAGGAAGAGGACTGTCGTCAAATCTGAAACTATATGGTCAGCAATCTGTCATCAGTTATGACGATTTTGATTCTAATCCTTCAGAGGTTACATCCTTACAGGTTGGTGATCAAAGATCGAATCGAACAGGTAGTGTTGGTCGTGCAACTTTTGCCCTTGGGCCCAATAAGCTGCATCCGTCTTCAACTTCCAGAGTTGGAAGACCGTTGTCACCTCTGAGAGTTGGATCAGAAGTTGATGAATTTGCAGTGGAAAATTCTCCCAGAAGGCTTGAGGGGGCCTCTCCATCTCATCCAGTGTTTGATTATGGACTAGGCAGAGCAATCAGCAGAAACGAGGATATGAGTGAATGGCGGAACCGCAATAGATTTGAAACTACTTATACTTATAGTCTTAGTAATGGGCACGGGCATCCTAGAGCTTTGATAGATGCATATGGCAGTGACAGAAGAGCTTCTAACAACAAGCCTCCACAAGTTGGACTCCTGAGTATCAATGGAGTGGGCAAAAAGGTGGCATCAAGATCATGGCAGAATACTGAAGAGGAGGAGTTTGATTGGGAAGATATGAGTCCTACTTTAGTAGACCGTGGCAGGAAAAATGACTATTTGCCATCATCTGTTACACCATATGGATCAATTGGGGCAAGATCTGACTTCAGCAAGTTGAATGCTTCCTCCTTGGAGTCTAATATCAGGAGCAATCATTCTAGTCAGGCACAGTTATCTCCGTTAGATGATTCTTCTATAACTGCTGAAGATTCAGTTTCTCTGGGTGTATGTATCTCAATTTTGTTCGCTGTCCCTTCTTGTTGTTTAATCGTTGCTTTTCTGGACACCTAATGATATTCTTGCATACAAGTTTTTCTTATTCTTTTAAGTAGGTTTCTTGAAGTTTGCTTCCTGTCATTATATTAATTATGGATCCCTCATCCATAATGTGGTGATTATACCAAGTATCTTACATGAGAACCTGACTATGATTTTTGTTAAAGCATGTGATATCAGAACATGCATCCTGAATTTCGAACTTGTATCATATATTTTTTTTAAAAAAAATTAATGTTTTTTGCAGTCTGGTTACGGAACAGGTAAACCATCCGGGTTCCAATCTGAGCCAAATCAAAATCTGGGTTCTCGTTATCCTCGGGAAAGCTGGAATTTGCCACATCACTTCCTTCGATCTTCACACCCTCTTGATGGTAGTGGACGAGGAAGGGATTCCCAGATACCCTTTCCAGGCAGTGGTGTACCTTCAATGGGTGTTGTTGATAAAGCGGCTCCTTTCATTGACAAGTTTGTTGATGCTGATGCACAACTTGTTAGGCCCCCAGCAGTTGTGTCTAGAATGGATTCTTCTGGTCCTGAGTCGGTTAGCGCTGGGGCTTGGTCTGCCTCTATACCGTCATCAACCGGCCAATGGGCTCCAGTATATTTGCATAAACCTCACATACCTACTGTGCAACCTGTTTATCTGCAGCAGAAACAGACAAGGACTCAGTTTGATTCGATAAACGCTGCTGGTAACATTCTGAATCAGGGCTCAAGTAAATCGTTGTATAATCCTGAGAGCAAGGAACTAAGTTTGATGAAGCCACCACAACTGCGTGATCAATATGCTACTTCATATCAACAAAACCAGGGCCGGGTGCAATTTCTTTCTCAGGAGGCTCGGAATAATTTCCTTCCCTCCATTGCAGCTTCCCTGCCACCTCACCTACTGGCACCACCGTTGAATCATGGGTACACCCAACAAGGGCACAATGCTGTCATGGGTATGGTTCCATCAAATCCTGTGCCTGCTGTACAACTACATTTACCTACCCAAAATATTCCGAATAGCTCCTTGCATTTGCAGGGGGGGCTCTTGCCACCATTCCCTCCAGGTGCCCCTCCTGCTTCTTCCCAAATGATACCTGGTTCTCGAAGTGCAGGACTAGTTGTCCCTAATCAACAACCAGCCAATGCATTTTCTGGTTTGATTAGTTCCCTCATGGCACAAGGTTTGATCTCATTGGAAAACCAAACCCCTGTACAGGTATTTGTTTGAAATGTAACTGTCCTGTATGTTTCTATATTTTTTCTTCATTGGATCAGTCGTGTTATGCAATTCAAGATTGTATTCAACCAAGTAATTCCTTTGTAGGATTCTGTGGGACTTGAGTTTAATGGCGATCTTCATAAGATGCGCCATGAGTCTGCAATAACTATCCTATATGCCAATCTTCCTAGACAGTGCACCACATGTGGCCTACGGTTCAAGTGCCAAGAGGAGCACAGCAGTCATATGGATTGGCATGTGACTAAGAACAGAATGTCCAAGAATCGTAAGCAGAAGCCTTCTCGTAAATGGTTTGTAAATGCTAGCATGTGGCTTAGTGGTACTGAGGCATTGGGAACTGATGCAGTTCCTGGGTTTTTACCTGCTGAACCCATTGTGGAAAAGAAAGATGAAGAAGAAATGGCTGTTCCTGCCGATGAGGACCAGAATGTATGCGCATTATGTGGAGAGCCCTTTGATGATTTTTACAGTGATGAGACTGAGGAATGGATGTATAAAGGAGCTGTCTACATGAATGTACCAACTGGTTCAACAGCAGGCTTAGATAGATCTCAGTTAGGTCCGATAGTTCATGCTAAATGCAGGTCAGAGTCTACTGCGATTCCTCCTGAAGATTTTAAACGCGATGATGGGGTATGCATCTAGATATATTTCATCTATTTACTGTTTTTATCATCTGTTTTCTTAGCAACTGTTTTCTATAGAACATTAATACTGTGCGGTATGCTGATTCCATCGAAAGTTGTCTGGACCAAAAGACGTTATTCTAGGAACGCCGTCACTCCAATAATCTGTTCTCTGCTAGCTTATGACATTTGGTTGGTGAATGCTTTCTATTGTCTTCCTCTCCAAAAGGAAATATTTTTGTTTTGGAACCGAGTTTCAATGGCCAGAGATCATAAACACACTTGAATATTAACACGAATAGTAATGGCATTTAGTTCAGGATGAGTACTCTTTTTTTTTTTTTTTTCCTGAAAACCATTTGACATGGAACTGAACACTAAGTTTACGGATGCATTTCCGGCTGTGGTAATTGAAATTGCTTCTGACATTTTTGTTTTCCACTTATGACATGCAGGGAAGTAGTGAAGATGGTAGTCAAAGAAAAAGATTGCGGAGTTAGCTTTATTAGACAGCTTCTGAGTACTTTGTAACCTGAGTTACTTCTTTTAGTGGTACGCTCTTACTTACTTTAAACAGTATTGTTGGAGCTTGCCGTTCCTTGGCTTAATGCCAGAATCATGTACATGTATAGTTGGATTTGTATCACGCACATTATCTTGCAGCATGAGTATAATCTCTCTGGCAGATTTTCCTTGTCAAGCATTCCTGTGCCTCATGTCAATTCCTCGGAAAAAAATATCAACTATTTTCAACAATGGTACAAAGGTGACCAATGGAGGAGACCTGTGGTTCTTTTTCACCATTGCTCCTTTTTCTCTTCTACTGACCTTCATTGGTGTAAGTGGTTCAGGTGCTCTCAGACTTGTTTTAATGGAATAGAATTGTATCATATCACAGAATACAAGATGACTCTCTCTGGGTTGATCAAATTCTCGTGTTAGATTTATACATTTTATTTATATTTGGATCTTCTGGTAGCAGTGTGTATTCTGTTGACAATCCGTTGCTTATAATTTCATTATTTTTTTTTGCGCACTCTGATTTTCTCCTTTCTTGCTAAATCGATATCCAGGAGTCGGCCAATGAACCAGGCATTATCATCATCGACCCATTTTTTCTTTTTCTTTTCTAAATTAATAGAACTGTCAGAAAAAGTGAGAAAGAAAGAAAATGTACAGGTAACGCTACTAAATTTGAAGAATCTCACTAAATTGCATGGATCAAATATAGCAAAATCAAAGAAATAGATGGCGTTGGTTGTTTAAACTTGCTTCGATCTCCATTTTTTTTTTTATCAAAACCGACGTGCATTCATGGATTTGGGGAACAAAATTAATAGAGACCCTAATCAATAGTCACACGAACATTTCATTAGCACCATCAACATGTTTTAGACTTGAGTTTTGATCGAAGAAAAACAAATAAAACAAGAAGTTAGCCCCAAAATAAAATGAGAGAGAGAAGATGTCACGTGCAATCACAACAAATCTTTTGAAGCCACAAGCTAAATTTGACAATCTTGTGGGCCAAAGTGATAATTAGAGGGGTAAAATCTGAAATTAATAAACTTAAGAGCTGAATATTTTTGCTTAATTTAAAAAATTAAATATAAACGTTACAGTTTAGAATAAGGATTACTGGTTTTTGTTTAATAGGAAACTAGGGGAATTAATTTACCATATGATCCTATTAGGATTAGGAAACATAAGAAATAAGAGTTTCCTTTTTAGAAAAGGATTGAAATGCCTATATTATATATATATATATAACAAATGCAGCATATTAGTTTGTAGCTAATTCCGTTTTACCAGCAAAGCCTCTGCAGCATGTATCACCAGTTTCATCCGCATCCGTGTAAACGGATGAGGCTGACGAGCAATGTGAGTAAAGATTTTTCTGTAATCACCCAATTTCTGGAAGAATTAAACTCGGCGGTTAGCCAACAACAGCTGCCAAAGCAAGAATCACCTGCTGATGATTTTATGGGCCCTGAGTTTGATCGTGCCAGGATTAAAGTGCGCCACGAGTCTGATATAAGGGCACTGTATGCTGACCTCTCAAGGCAATGCAAGTCCTGTGGGATGAGATTTATGTCTGAAGAAAAGCATCGTGATCACATGGATTGGCACTTTAGAAAGAACAGGGATGCCAAGAACAGCTCTAAGCGAAAGCCCTCTCGGAGCCTCTTTCCAAGCTCAAGTTTGTGGCTCCAGGCGAATGGAAAACCTCCAGCATTTGATGAACATACAGTTGAAAAACGGAAGAACCACCCAGATGAATTATTTGCTGTTCCTGCGGATGAGAATCAAGAAGAGTGCCCACTGTGCATGGAACGTTTTGATGTCTATATGAGTGATGATACCAACGATTGGATGTTTAGAGGAACTGTGTATTTGAGTGAGGCCAAGGCTTCATCAAGGAAATTCTACAAGTCTCTGTTAGGTCGCATTGTGCATTCTAAATGCATTTAATGCCTTCCAATTTTTCACATTATTCTTGATTCATTTGTATAGTTTTGTATTTCAGCTTTGAAACATTTGTATAATCTTTGAATGACAACAATTATCTTCGGATAAATCTAACTTTTCTTACATAATTCTTGTCTTATATTCCTTTTTATGCTTAGTATATATAATTCTTGTCTTATATATATAATTATCCGATTTGCCAAAAATATGTAAGAATGCATAATTTTCGAGGTGGACGGTGAACACTTAATTTTTTCTAACCTAATTCTTTTTTTTTTTTTTACATATTTATGTTATTCTTATTGCAAAAAAGTTATATTTAATTGAAAATTCTTTTAAATGTTAATTATAAACAAAAATTGTGTCAGTCACCTGGACGTCATTTAGCCGTCTCCCAAAAATTTTGGTTCTCTTCAACCGCAAAAATTATCCAATTTTTACATATTTTTGACAAAATCAAGTTCTATTAACCCAAACCAAGAATTCTACATATTAATATTGGAATATAATTAATGACAAAATAATCATAGAAGATGCCCACTAAAAGAAGAATAAAAATACAAATAAATACAATACAATTAAGTTACTAACTTCTCAACCTTCTCAACAAATTTACAGTTGAGAGAAGATTATTCGAAGAGTAAATTTATTAATTTATCCCTGAAACGAAAATTAGTCGTAAACAAATTGAAATTGAAATGAAACTTTCTTTTGGACTTCTATCTTCTTTTTGGTTGTCTTAAGTTTGTGAAAACATAAATGGCTCTGGTAAGCAGATGCAGAGAGGGAAACTAGATTGATTTTTTATACAAGACAAAAAGTAAAAGTAAATGTTTTTATTCCAAACTGTGTCGTTTTATTTTAGAGGTGTAAAATGGGTGTAAAAAAAGTGTACATATATCATTGTTGATAATTTTATAACTCTGTATTGATTTTTTTTCTAAATAAATAAATGACATTTTTAGGTGATATTTTTTTTGTAATATTCTAGTGTCATTTATATTTCAAACAGTTATAGATTTTGAGAAAGATTAAAATATACAAGTGCTTGAAACAAAAATGTTAGTAAAATATACTCATAGAATTATTGATAAATAAAATCACCCCAAAAGCCAACTTATCAACCTTTTAAACATGAATTTAGAGGTAATTATGAGTTTTCTTGAATTTTAAAAGATAATAGGTGAATTCCTAAAATTGGGGCTACAGATAAAGTATAAAAATTATAAAAATAAATAAAAAAAAAAATCATATTTTATGTTTAAAATTTGAAATTCATTAGGAGTCTTAAGGTTGACCAAATTTTGAGACCCAGGCCCAGCACAGCTGCACATCTCTGCAGGAATTCAAATGAATTGCCCAACTGCATCTTGATACACCGTTTGTGCCTCCGCCTGATCCTGAAGCAAAAGCAAAAGGAAGATGAGAAGGCTTTTGGTATCATCTGGGAAGCAAGCTCTGGTAGCTTATTTGATTAAATTATTAATGAGACATTTATCATATTCCACCTTCCATTTTAATGCACTTTGTAAATGGTAATTGCTTGCTGCTGCCTGCTGCAGCTGTAGCCTGTAGCCTGTAGCCTGTAGCCCTTACATTATCAGAATTTATTTTGTTGGCAAGTAATTAATTAATGCGTCTTATTTTTTATCTGCAGCACAGCTCAGTATTTCATCACCCACTCCCACTGTGAATATTAATACGCAACCCCAACCCCAACCCCAACCCCAACCCCAGGCCATGGGCCATGGCCCTCCTCCTTAATCAAACTTTATGCCACATATTGATTTGATTTAATTTAACAACTTCCGTTGGTTTCGCTATGACTGCTTGGTTGGTTACAATTTTACTATCTATATATATAGGGTGACATTATTACGGCACAGCTTCGCTTAAGTTCTGCTGGCTGCTACTACAAATAAACTTGCAGATTTTTCATTTGTTTTGTTTTTAATTTTATTAATCAAGCACTTTCCCCGGGGGTGATCAGCATATGATTAGGTAAGTGATTGAGTGTCAACCTATTTGGGTTTTAAGTTCTTATTTTGATTCTTCCCTCATAGATGAGATTGTTCAGTTTAAAAAAAAAAAGAAAAAAAAGAAAATGCAATTCTTGGCATATTAATGGATCAATGGCAGCTTGTTTTGGTTGTTAGAAGTAAGTATAAACCCCTGAAGGTCTAGGCCATTACATAAGCTAGCTTCCAAACAATCATTTGAAGGCAAAGTTTAAGTCACCGAGTAGTACAAAGAACAAGAACTAAGCACACTGCATATCTACCAAAAGAAAAAACAGATACCACCATTTTAGTTGGTGTGAGCTTCAACATTCAAAGTTGTAATTGAACTACTGCCTCATTAAGGGATCATACAGATGAAACAAAACAAAAGATTAGACAATTAGACAACAGTCCTTACACGATCGAACCTCTAATTAGCGCTAAACAAAAGATTTGGACAAATGGGAGACGTTATTCTGACATATATATATATATATAACAAGTTCTGATTTGGCATATTCATCTTTGTTTGTCGAAGTCAATGCCCGAACCTTTTACCCTTGCAAGGTGAAGCGCCTTTTTAACCGCTAGCTGCTCTGGTTTCCAAAGAAACATCACCAAAGCAAGGATCATCTAAGGTGCGTTCTTGACTTCTTCTCTTTGTTAAGTTATTTGAAGCAAACACCCATATATATTCCTGCCTAAGTCTTCAACACAGAAGGATAAGAAACCAATAGCGGATTAAACTTAACTCTAGCAATTGTATAGGCTACCTGATATTGATTATATATTATGCATTATCACTCATAACTGCAGCCTTGATCCTTTCAACGGTACATTTGATTAGACTGTTCACAGTTGCCACCGATCCAAGAGAGAGTTTTGCCGTTGGAACTGAATCAACTAAGATCTGAAATGCAACGGTAAGCAGAGAGCCACCAGAACCAACCTCGAGAATTCCTCCTACATTAAGTCCTGGACCATCAGGAAGTATAGCAAAACCTGATGGCAGAAGTGCAACATAATCTGGGTCCCCACCATTTAAGACCATGTTCATTGCAACTATATCAACCGGAGCATAAATCACATATGAGCCTGTTGAATCAGTGCAGCTCTCTTGAAGCACCAGCATGTTGCTCTGGCTTGAATTTGCACTCTGATTTCATTTTTGACAATTCAAAATGTTAGTTTAATTATTAACGAGATAGAGTTCATGTTTTCTGTTCCTGTGCAAGTCTAAAGCAAAACCATGAATCTGCTACTTACATTTACTCGCAACAAAGAAACACAGTTTCCTGGATCACGTCCATTTGCAATGTGAGCCATTTCTTGAACTAGGCCACCGTTAGAGAGGATATCCCACTGTGAATTGAGAAGAGAGTATGGATTAATCAGTAGAACATTCAAACATGATTGAATGTATTATGTCGAATTGAATACTCGTGAAGAAAACAGTTGAAATGTGTTTCTAACACATAAGAGTGACAAAATGCAAGTAATTAATTCATGAATTTGTATACCTCACCGCGAGAGTTCTCATCGCGAAGGAAATCGAACACCCTATTTGGTGGAACTGGAATCCAGAAGGAAGTTGCAGCACTTAACACAATACCAGGAGGCCTGCCTGGATCATCCATACTCTTTCTGGTCATGACCCTTACATCATCAGAGCCTGTTGCTGATAATGTTGTCCAAGCGTGAGCAGTTGAAGCACCGACACCAGTACAAAAGCTAGTCACCATCCTCTCTGCCAACTTCAATATACTCTTCCTCCCTTCCGTGTTTGTTATCACTGTATAACAAAAATTGAAATCCCAATGGTGGGAAAAAATATTCAAATGAACTAGACCTTAACAATTCAGATTTACAAAAAAAAAAATGTTATTACCACAAAGATCTCCTGCTGGAATGTTATTTGCCATTGAACTTGCAAGACGTTCACATTGTCGATCTAATGTAGCAACCCAACGCTTTGCTCCAAATGCTAGGCCAGAGATAACTAGAGGCTTGTAGATATTGTGGACGGATCTATCATCCACCTCTACATGTTCCAACCATATAACCTGAAGTACATAACATCAAGGCAAAATCATGACACAAATCTATTAATTTGATATATAATGGAATTTATTATAAGGAAATGACTTGGTATTCAAGTGAGAATAGTAACCTTAGAGTAACCATTTGGCAGTTCTTGGATTAAACAACCTGATGGCCTTCTCCTACATTTTGATATTGGACTAGGGCGTAAGTTGTCCAAGGAAACATCAACAACTGCCCAAGTACCATCAGGATGCTGTTTACAGTACCTAACAAAATAATTTTCACGAGTAGGCACAAGAGGAGACGGAACCTGGAACTCAGCAGTCATCTACAACAACAAACAAAAAATAACTTGAAATGTTAGGTATATATTACAAGTTAATTGAACCAATGGCATACAATTAATGGATAATTTTAATAACTTCATTTCAAGCAAGTATTCAAGTACCACTTGCAAGGCTCCATTGTAGTTTCCTGCAACTCCAGTTGATAGGACGTCAAGGGTCATTGCTCTTGAAACAATACCACAAAACACACTTGACCATTGATTCTGGGAAAAATAAAACATTTTAATAATGTTAAATTATATAAGAAATATGTTTGTTCGATCTAACTATATGAATCAAACTTAAGGAGTGAAACTTGCCACATCCATGAGAATCTCAACAACGTTAACATGATTCATGATGACAACGGCAGATTCTCTTGAAGCTTCAGATCTTAATCCCAAAGGTTTAGGCCCAATTCCCCTAGGGAAAGATCTCAAGTATTCATCTTGATTTAGCACCTCATGATGGGTGGAGTTTTCGTTGTTTGTCCACAAAGGCTCTCCAGCTTGAGCCATCCTCATCAGTTCCTCCATTGCTGTGACAGCAAGCTCAACAATCATTGGCTTATCTGCTTCACTAGTTCCAGTACTAATCGATCTAACAAGGTCACCGCGTCCTCCATACATCTCTCCTACAATGCCTGATTGTGTCCCCAGATTGCTAAACCCGAGATCAAGATTACGGTGAGGAAATGAAGATAAGGGCTTGCCAACATATTTGGCAGCAATGCCTGATATCCTATCGATCTGCAATAAAATAAGGAAATATTGCTAGATAAAGAAGTTTTAGAACTATAAATATGATGGAAGATCATGAAATGTGTTTCGAATTGCAATCACCTCGTCTCTTAAACGAGCATTTTCGATTCTCAAATGTTGCTCATCAAAGGACATCTCACCAAGGGCTGCTGGCCCTCCACAGTTGGGGCAAGTAGCATTGCCAAGGGCTTCTTTGTACCTGTTATTCTCGGCTCGGAGTTTTTCATTCTCAGCCTTCAATATTTGGTTCTCATGCCTCTCATGTTGAGCCTGTACATCAATGTTGCAAAACGTAAGCGAATTAGCTACCAAAAACACTTCCAATTTCTTTCAATATTATATGGAAAGTCATTGGAGACATAAGGATCCGGAGTTTGTATTAAGTTTTTCATAATTTTCTCCTTTATATGAATGTTTTAATAATAATATATGGTTAAGATTTAATTACATTTAAATTATTAATTATCAATTAAAAATATTATGAATTCAGCTTCGAATCCAAATGATTTTGAACATTGGATTAAATTTTGTATAGTTTAATGCTAAGTAGATACGTTACCTTTATTTGGGTGCGTTTGTTTTGGAACCAAAATTTGACCTGTAAAGGCTCTAACCCTAACTCACGGCTCAGCTCCTTTCTTTGCTTATCATCAGGGTGGGGACACTCCTTGAAGAATCTGATAAACAAAGAACACAGACCCTAAGACCATCAGATTAACAACCAAGACAAATTAAAAATCAATCACTCTTTCACACGCGCGGGGGCTTGAGCAAGGAGATATATAATAGCTTACGCTTCCAATTCCTGGATTTGATTCTGAGTGTGGCGGTGGTACCGCTTCTTTTTGAGGCGTTGGTTAGGATCTTGATCGTCACCAGAGGGAGCTTCCATGGTTTCAGTGCCTGATTTTGTTTCGTAGTCGTCGTCTTTGAGCTTTCCCAAATCACACTCAGAGCTTCTCGTTGTCAAATCGAACATATGATGATCACTCTCAAACATGTTTGGCTGAAACATTTTTTTGATAATCCCTTAAATATAGCTACAAATATATTCTTGATCTGTCAAGAAAATACAAGAAGACCAAGCATATTTTAGAATCGTGTGAATTCAAGGAAAGATAAAAAAAAATAAAATAAAGGTTACAGTAAGAAAGAAAGATGAACATCGGGCATTTTAAACTAAATGTGTCAGGCAAGTAATGTATTAATTGAATTAAGATTCAACAGTATTGAGCACTGTATTAATAATAATGAGACAAATGGAACTTATATGGACTCGCATTATGTAAAATCTTAATAATTAATTGAATGTTAAGCACAAATCCAACCTCATCCGATGTATACATTAAGTACAAAGAAGGCTCTAAATCATATGCATGTACATCTCTCTCTCTCACTCTACCAAATGATATTAAAAATTGTCGCTGGTGAGGTTGGTTTCAATAGTCTCTGGTTTATACTGAGCAAGCTAATGAGATTTTTACAACTTTCAAAGTAGCAGAAAAGACTATTGTTTTGGTTTATATTAAAAAAAACAAAAAAAAAATTGATTTATGCCAAGAGACTAGAGATTTTTAAAAAAAAAAGAAAAAAAAAATACATGAAAGAGTTGACACTATTAGTAGACTTTATTTGACAATCCCCATAAACCAAAGAATATAACGCCACCTTGCTGTATCCCACCTCCCTTTCTCTCTCTGCAAAATTATAACCTAAAATTTGTATAAATGAAAGACTACATCAAAGAATCTTTTAGTATCATACACATTGTTGGTTGTAAAGGACTTACCGGTAAACCACTTATGGGCTGTCGTGAATAGAGATATAAAAAAAAGGGTATGAAATATAGAGGAATACAAAGAATAAAAGGGCACACAACACATGAAGAGGGCAAAAAAAAAAGGAAATAAAACCAACAGAGAGTGAGTATGAAAGGGGAGATGGAAAGGAACAGATGTAGGGGATGTGGCAACAAAGGAGTTATTGCAGAAC
>SKCR01040128.1:0-66102 GCA_019454045.1 Zanthoxylum bungeanum | reverse complement strand
GTGTGTGTATACACACACATATATATACACGGTCAGGCTCCAGTCCACACCTTACAGTCTATATTCAGCTGAAAGACATAAGACATTTTTGTCTATATCTGTCCTTACAGTCCACATAAAGTCCACATGAACCTTACCTGAGTCTCACCGTATATGTGTGTGTATGTGTATGTGTGTGTGTACACACCCCGAAACTAGATGACTCAAGACATTAAGAAATTGAAATCAATGGAAAAAGATAATAAGGAACTAAATCTTTATTGGAAAAGACTCTATGAAACCAAATCTTGAAAGCATCAAGATTTACCAAGACTTTATAAAACTAGACAAGAACTGAAAAAATGCAATAAAATTGGCCAAGAACCGACAATAAGCAAGAAACAAAGACCCAAAAAATGAAAGACACAAACCAATATTGCACGCAAAAAATCAAGATAAGACTCGAAGAAAGTAAGCAAAACCGAAATAAGAAAACAAGACTCGAGCAAAAAAATTGAAAACAAAGAACAAGATGGATAGAACAATCTGACTTGGAACCCTAAGCTCTGATACCAACTGATGAGAACCCCGCGAAAGCAAAGTCCGTGAAACCATAAAAAATTATTTTGCACGCCCAGGAAAGCAACAAGGATTATTAATGGACTCCTTGAATATCGATGCCTCAAGAATACCGCTTGTAAGATGACGCCACAATGGTTGTAAATTCTTTATAAGTCTTTAATGTTCAATTAAGAACAAGTTTTTAGAGAGAAACGCTCTCTGACTCCATTTTTATTAATCTCAAAATAACGTCTACTAAAAATAATAACAAATACATGGCATTAATAGGCTTGGCTTGAGCGCTAAACAACTAATCTCAATGGGCCAACATGCCCAATGAGCCCATATGTTCACTCCATAATCTAAAGCCCGATAAATAACTATTAATAAGAAATAAAATAATTGGGCTTCATAAATTAATTAAGTCCAGTCCAATTTACAACAGAACAAATAAGCTAAATAAATAAAACAAAGAAAGCCCATAAGATAGCACATGTCTTAGCTAATTTAGCCTGCTCCTTGTGCATCCTCTTAAATAACATGGCCTTGAATTTGATTTGATAATGACATCTCAAAGAATTTGGCTCATGCATCCCTTGGCCTTATAAGTAACCCATCTTGGATCACATCAGGTTCACTTTGAATTTCTCTCAAACGACTAACTGAACTTGGAGACCGGTCATGTTCGAATTTTGATATTTTATTTATAACGACTAATTTGTCAATTGACACTACAAAATACTCAACTAAATTCATTAGAACAAAGTTGGAGAATATTTTTATCACTTGTATAACATATCTAATCATCTCTTTGAGCTCCCATTTGCTAATCCTTAATCATTTCTTTGAGCTCTCATTTGCTAATCCTTGAAATCAAACACAACTTGAGCTTAAACTTGTGTATTTGCTCATTTTAGAAGCTTTATCACTGTGAGTACTTTGTTAATCATTTTATTTTTAATCTTTTGAAATATTAGGGTGTTAGGAAACACTTGGACTTAATTATAAGTATGGGAAACATTTTGAGTATAGAGTGACACTTGTAAAGGTTGAATGAGCACCTTGGAAGCCAATTGTTGTGAAAGGTTTGATTCAAATCCTTGAAGTGAATTACGTCATCTTCAAGCCCTTAAAGAATAAGTTATAAGGTTTGATCCATATTGGAAGTTGGATTGAGTTTTTTATATATATTTTGTTCATAACGACTAGTTTGCAATTAGAACTATAAATACTCAATTAAATCCATTAGAACAAGGTTAAAGAATATTTTTATCAATTGCATATCATATTTAAACATCTCTTTAAGTGTCGATTCTTTAAATCAAACACAACTTGAGCTTAAACTTGTGTATTTTCTCGTTTTTGGAGCTTTATGATTATGATTACTTTGTTAGTCACTTTCTTTGTGACCTTTTGAGAGATTAGATTTTTGAGAACACGTTGGCTTAATTGTAAGTGTGTGAAACACTTTCAATGTAGAGAGACACTTGTAAAAGTTGAATTGGCACTTGGAAGTCTTTTTTTGTAAAAGGTTTGATTCGCACCCTTAAAGTAAATTAGGTCATTTCAAGCCCTTAAAGAAGAAGTTGTGAGGTTTGATCCACACTGGAAGTTGGATTAGGTCATTTTCAAGCCCGGAAAGAAGAATTGTGAAGGTTTCATTGGCACTTGATAAGCTAAGTAGTTAGTGAATCCTCAAGCGCTTGTGCTGGGAGGCGTCGAAGGAGGCAGGTTGGTCGAACCACTTAAAAGTCGTTGTGTGTAATCTCTAACCTTATGTTTTTACTTTAATTTATTTATACTTGCATATTTGAGATATTTGGGCATGTATTGAAATTGGACGATATTGGATATTATTTTGCTGAATTCATTTGAATATCATCATATTGAGATTGCATGTTTGTGGATGGAGTTGAGGGCTTGAAATATTTGAATGAATTGAATTTGGGGATATTGAAAATCAGATACTTAAAAAAAAAAAACAGAATTAATTGAGGTAAAATTAGGAAACAGTCATTCTTTCATTTGTAGAAGCTTAAACAGGGGAAAGGAACTCATCCATTAGGGATCCAAATAGAGAATTGGTTGTGGCAGCAAGGTGCATGTTTTCTAGAGTAATTGGTTTCCAAGAACAACAAACTTCAAACTTACCCTCGGAAGCCACAGTTGATACGGTTATAAACAACAACCGCCAATGTAATGAGAATCTTATCATGAGAAGCTTCATGAGTTTGGATGCTAAGCATATGTTAAATATTCTTCTACCATCCTCAGTTCAAATGTCTAGGTGATATGGCAATATGACAATGGAACTTATTTTGTTAAAAGTAGTTAGTTACAAGGTGGCTTTGGATTGGAAAAACAAAAACAGTGTAAGCGGCTCTGCCCCATCTAAGGACTTGTGGAAAATAGCTTAGGGCTTAAACATTTCATCAAAGGTTAAGATATTTATATGAAGAGCAATTTTAGAGTTGCTTCCAACAGCAGGGAGCTTACACAAGAGGAAGGTATTGGAGAGTCCAATTTGTAACAGATATAGAAAGAAATAGGAAGACACCTAACACGCCTTGGTAAGCAACAAAGTGTTAATCAGTTGGTAAGAGACATGAAGCACCTCAACTTCATGAACTTTGCGGTACAGCTATTAACAAGAGAATGTTTAGAGGAGCTGCCTGTTTTTTTTAAGGGTTTCTTGGTCTACAAGAAACAAGCAGATCTTTGAAAACAATATAATGGACCCCCAGTATTTGGTTGTGCCTCATACAGAAGAGTACATCAGAAATCATAGCTTGAATAGTCAACAATGGTCCCCTCGCCCTCCAAATTGATTCAAGATAAACGCGGATACAGCTGATAATAGTGCGCGTGGAATAACATGTCTAGGATTTTATAGTTCGAAATGAGAAGGGAGAAATCATGGCTACAGTCGAGGCTGAGGCAATGAAGTTTGGATTGCATATCGCTAAAGATATACGGTTATCAATTTATCACAAATGATTGTTGAATCAAATGCGAAAACTGTTTTAGATTTTGTCTTGGGAAAGTCTAACAGTATTGCAGAAATTGTGTGGGTGATAAATGCATTAAATCCCTATCTAATTTGTTAGGAGAAGTTAAGTTTATGTACACTTCTAGAAATACAAATGTCAATGTTCATAAATTAGTTAAGCTAGCTATTAGAGCTGTAACATCTAGATAAAAGATGTTTCAATAAATATAAGTGTTCTTCTTTGTTAATCAATGAAATCCCATTTACCAAAAATAAAATAAAAAATTAGCCTTAACCTCTCTGTCTCCCTATGCATATATGTTACTAGACTTGGCGATTTAAACCCAAATACATCTTCTTAATTTTTTCATTTTTCCTAAATAGCACATAAAGCTATTAGCCAAGGGTAAACAATTTCACACATCTCAAAACTTTTTCTAATATGAATCCTATTCACCATCACCAACGATATTGTTTGTGCTATACGAAGTATGCTATTGCTTGCAAGAGCCCAAAATAAATTTTTCTTTAATGCCCCAACCGTTGTGTTCTTCATACCTGTCCGAGTTTTATGAGATTTCTGAAACTCATCCCTGCCACCTGATCAACTTCACAAACTTTAACAAAAAATAAATAAATAAATAAAAATCCAGATAAAATAATGACAATCAATGAAAGCAATTCTTAATGTCTGTCAAAATCAAACAGGAATCATTATGTGTCTATCCATAATAACAATAGGTAGGTTATAATATGAAAATATCTTTATTTATATTTATTCCGTTTAATGTAGGAATATGAAAATTATATTTTTATCCGTTCCCATCTTTTTTTACGCGGAAATTTTATTTTTATTTGAACATGAACATTAATATTCATACTCATTTATTTAATGTGCATTCCTAGAGACCCCATCCAACCACCATTTTTGCCATCCCTATCTTTGTCTATCATGGTGGGTAGCCCTAACTATGATTCGGTTTCAAATCACAACTCTATCGAAGGGAGAATCAAAACCGAACTGTATAATTTCGATTTCCCTTCGGTTTCAATTCCGTACCGGTTCAGAAACGAATCGAGAATCGGTTCAGAACACTACACACTGGTTGTATAAGATGTAGACAAATGATGACCCATAGCAGATAAGTGTAGATGGCTTATAAATGCATATTATTTTTTAGTAATATTAGTGAATTAAATATTTTGTTGTATTCTTCTTTTTTAAAAATTACAACCAAAAAATTATTTAAAAAATTTATTATAAATAGTTAAAATTTTGGGTTCCCCGGTTCTGTTCTCCGATTAGGTTCTTAGCAATTCGATTTCGGTTCTTTTCAACCCTCGATTCCGGTTCGGTTCAACCCTTGGTTTCGGTTCAATTCGTGTTCGGTTAAGAAATTTTGAAGAATCGGTTCTTCGAAGGTTTCGGTTCGATTCGGAACCATCGAACCATTGACCGGTTTGATTCCGATTCTAACCCGATTTGATAACAGTCCAGTGTCGAACCACGGTCAGGGTGGTGAGCGATCTGACGGTGGAGAAAGCGAGTTTGTACATCATCACCATTTACTGCGCCATGGAGGAGACTTTTGATGGCTCTTGATGTTGCGTGTTGGAAGGGTAAAAGAATGTAATCAAGATGAATCCGGACGATACCTTTCTTATCAGAAATATTTATTATTTGTGCACCCATTAAAATTCAACTGATCAATTTTCCATTTTGTTAAAGAGAAATTCAATATCAAATTACAAGTGACTCCTTAAGCGTCTTTAAAATATACATTGCATCCATCTGAAATATCACCGATGCTTTACATAGATAACAATTTTTTACAATAACAATAAGATCAGCACCATTCTTCAAATGGGATAATTATATAATAATAATGGAAATAAACATGAAATTGCAAACCCAATTTCTGTCTCTACTCTTCTCCCTTGATAATAATAACCGGAAGCTAAAGATATATTAATATTAGATTTACAAAGATATAAATCAAGTAATTGGAAACATATATTTAATGAATGGGAAGGAAATTTACTTAGACATTCAATGAATGCACTAATTGTAGCTACAGATATTAACGGAAGACGGTAAAAATGGGTGGTAAGATCCCATATCTCTCAATAGCTTTTTAGTTTTGATTCTCCAAGATCCAATTCTAATTCGGGTCGGGAAATAGAGGCTTGATGGGCCAATAAAACTTCCTGCAAGCAGGGGCGGACCCAACATCAGTGATGAATGGGTGAAAAAGATTCTGCAAATAAATATCCAATATATATACATATATATATATATATATATAATCACAATTGAGAAAAAAAAAATGGAAAATTGGGGTGGGGGAGCCAGGCCCCCCATGGACAAAATGTGTACGCTCATGCCCACAAGAGTAGCACTCTGAAGCTTATGTTAGAATTATTTAAAAGATCAATTTATAGTTTTTTTTCTTCTAAGAATTTTTTTTAAAATTTTTTTTTTATATTTTTGTGAATATTTTTTCATATTCATATATTTTTATTATGTTCGAACCGTCCCCTTTTTTTCAAGCTCATTGGCTTATATAGGGGATTTTAGATTGATATGTCAACACGTGTCCATTGATGGACTCATATGAGATGCATGTTGAACATCTGTCATATGTCATGCTGATATATAAAAATAGTTGACATAACACTTGTCACTATACATGTTAAACTAAGATTGCATATAAAAATTAGTGGATTGCCACTAAAGTCCATTAACTTTGAAAGTACATTCGGATTGACTGACATCACTTCGGAATGACTGATATCTCTCTGTAACGGTTGATAACTCCAAAATGGCTGACATCACCTTTGAATGGTTGATATCACCCCGCAATGGCTAATATCACCCTCATTCGTCAACTTAATATCCAAGTTTTCTTGGGGGCTCCGAAAGTTTTGAAGATCTTCTAGACTTTTCCTTTCTACTAGTATTGTTCATAAGAAGATTTATTTATGTGGTGACACGTGACCAATAGAGTAGGGCTAAAATTAGGTACATACATCCACCCTTCTCCCCCAATCAGATTGGAGTAACCGAAACTGTGGATATCCCACAAGGGAATTAATCACTGCGAGATTTTTTTTCCCGATCTAGCCATTACATGACTATTTTGGTGGATACTCCACCTTAAAAGTTACCGCGTAACTGATGTTGTGGGTTCCCCACGTGGGAATTAATCCCTACATAATCGTTTTCCCATTTTAGTCACTGTGTGATTGGATATTTGGGAGAATATTCTTTTGTGTCCAAAGTGTAAGTACATGCCCAGCTTTTGTGTTTCATTCGAAGTTCTTTAGCGTTTGCAAGCTCATCGGAGGGCTTTTTTAGATACTCCATCTGAGGCCCTGAAGTGTTAACACATCGTTGATCGTTCACTTTATCTTATACTTTGTAACTTACTGGACTATGTGGATGTAATTACACCAAAGGGTGATCATTCTGAGGCTTAAACTTCATTGGGTATTGATTATCGGAGGAGGCTCCTACCGAGGCTTTACCCAAAAATTGTTAAGTTGAATGTAAGCTTATCGAAGGGGGATCCTATTAGGGCTTAAGCATTCAAAGTTTCATAAGCTGAGTATAGGCCCACCAGAGGATGCTCCTACTGGGGCTTAAGCACCCAAAAAATACAAGTTGAGTGTAATCACACTGGAGGGTATTCCTTCTAGGGTTTAGGCACCCAAAATTTCATATGTTGGGTATAGGCTCACTAGATGATGCTTCTACCGGGATTTAAGCACCCAAAAATTTAAAATTGAATATAAGCACATCGGAGGGTGTTTCTTCCGGGGCTTAGGCGCCCGTAAATTCTTTTTTAGGAATCCTGGCTATTTGTGTTTTTAATTCATTTATTTTGTTTGTCCATATGGGCGATTAACTCTGTGAGCCAAATTTGTGGAACTTTTGTCCTTAGTTAGGTGGAGGGTTCCAGAATAAACTAGTGCCTTCGATTGCTCTCTTTTCAGGATTTTTATCGGTAAGGATTTGATTTTAACTAATTGTGCTAGAGATCGAAGTGTCTTCTGTAATTTCTGCTCCAAAATTTCTTATATTTATGAAAATATGATCATTTCAAAATCTGATTCTCAGATTGAATGATTACTGAAATTGAGCTTTAGCCATTTCGCACAATTTCTTCTTGTTTTGCGAGGAATCTTATACTCTCCAACTTCAAAATGTTAGTTTTTGAAAAGGTTTCGTGATGATGATGGATAAGCTCATCATCACTCACGTGTTATATACAATACTTGGGGAAGTTATTTCTCATAACAATTTCATTTTCAAGTGAATTTTAAAAAATATAAATAATTTTAAAAATTGAATTTTCCTTCCCAAGTACACAATACAACAATTATCATTATACTTCCAATAAATCCATCAATGACGATGCATGTAATATGTTTCTCGTGTCAACCAATCATGCATATCAAGAATTTTCTAATTATGTGATGCATGGGTTGAAATTTCAATATGTCAATCTCGTATTTTTGTGAAATACAGTCATGTGCACGAGTTCAGGTTCCCTATTAGGTTGTTAGCCTAAGGCTACTATGGACTCACTCCATTTGTTTCTCATTCAGCATACCCAGACATACTTTTGGTACTGGTGTGTGAGGTGGAACTCGAGTGTAATGATTCGTATAATTTTTTGGCATTAAACCGTTCTTGTTCACCATCCATTCATTATACAGAGTTACTAAGCATATTAAAGTTTCCCATGCAAGTATTCATATAAGAATGACATAAATTTCAATTTTTATATAAGCATTTCATGCTTTAAATTCAATTTAATAATTCATGATGCATGTTTGTCATAATATGATAATTTTTATATAAAATCCTTATTGAGAAGAACATGACAATGCAATATCCTCCCCACAGACGGCGTCAATTTTATAGAGGCGGTAAAAATGAGTGGTAAGATCTCATACAACTCAATGAGTTTTAGGTTTCATTCTCCAAAATCCAATCCTGATCCAGAATGGGAAATAGATGTTTGATAGGCCAATAAAAGCTTCCATCAAGATTAACACTCTCAAGCTTAAGTTAAAATTATTTAAAAGATCAATTTATAGTTATTTTCTTCTAAAATTTTTTTTTTATAAAATATTTCTCTGTTCTTTTTTACATTTTTGTTAATATTTTTTTCATATTCATATATTTTTCTTATGTTCGAAACGTCCCTTTTTTTTTCAAGCTCTTTAGCTTATATAGTGTATTTTAGGTTGATGTGTCAACACATGTCCATTGATGGTCTCATGTGAGATGCATGCTGAACACCTATCATATATCATGTTGATATATAAAATTAGGTGGCATAACACATGTCACTATGCATGTTAAACTAACATTGCATGTAAAGATAAATGGATTGCTACTAAAGTCTACTAATTTTGAAAGTACACCGGAGTGACTGACATCACTCTAAAATAAAAATATATCGATCACTCTGGAATATAAGTACACTAAAGTGACTGACATCATTCCAGAACGGAAGTACACCAGAGTGACTGACGTCACTTTGGAATGGCTGATATCATCCCGAAATGTCTGATATCACTCCGAAATAGCTGACATCACCCCGATTTGTCACTTAATATCCAAGTTTCCTTGGGATTCCGAAAGTTTTGAAGATCTTCTAGACTTTTTTCCTCTATTAATATTATTCATAGAAGATTTATTTATGTGGTGACACATGACTAAATGGGTAAAAATTTGACATTTACACCAACTATAATTTAATATACTTAATAAATACACTAGGATTTAATGAAAATTAAATTTATTTAAACGGGAGTATTAGTAAACTTGGTCTTATATATATGTGTGTGTCTTCTCTTTTGTGTAATACCGCCACTTAACACTATAAAATAGAGATAAAATTATTCAATTCATAAATCTCGAAATCAATTTGACTCAATTCATTTATTAATTAATTCATGAATCTCAAAATATGTAATAAAATTTTTAATTCATTCATTCGACTTGATTAATTCATTATTTAATTCATAAATTTCAAATATAATTTACTTTATTCATTAATCATATTCTTATATAAAATAGAATTAAGATTATATCGATAATAATACTGATTCTTCTCTCTTCTCTCCTCTCTTCTTCTCTCATCTTTCCAAAGATACTATTCACAATGAGAGGAGAATCAATATGAATAGATTCACCATTCCTCCAAGACCCACCCCACTTTGCTTAGGCTTTCACTTCACATGGCTTCTTCATTAACTAGCGCCGAGACCCACCCCACATCCGGAGTCACCGCATTAGTCGAATCCAGAGAATTCTTTTTGCTTAATTTCTCAAACATTTTTGCACGCAAGTTCCTTCCCGACTCCACCCTCTTCATCACCGGATCCTCCTCCCAACAAGTATCAAACAAATCCGAAAAACCAACACCGGGTCGGGTCGGAGTACGAGTTGGGGTGGAAGGGAGACTACATAAACCGGGGCGAAGCATTGACCCGCGTTGAGATCCGTACCCGGGTAAACTACCCATACACACTTGCGTTTTATATGACGATGGAAAAGGTGAGACCTTTCCAAGCTGCAGATTCCTCAGCGAAGCCATAATATCAGTGATGGAACTCGTTCCGACTGACCGACTCAGAGAATTACTCATTGGCAACTCGGTCCGCGGACTCATTGGAGGAGAAATAGACTCCAGAGACGGCATAAAATTAAGCGTTTTAGTGCGAGGAGGAGAGTCACCACTTCTAGGGCTCTGTTGAGGCAAGATTCTGAGTTGGTCCGGCGAGTGAGCGAAGAAACAGACCCTTCTCTTACAACCGGCCCCGTCCTTGCATGGCTGCGTACGGTACCTCGCCGGATGGAGCCAGCACTCGAACACGCCGTGAGCGAACTCACACGTGTCACCTTTTTTGCAGCTTCCCTTGCGAAAATCGGGGCAGGCCGTACCCGAATAAAGATACTTCCGCGGGTCACGCCTCCTAGCCTTCTCTCCAGGGTGAGCGTACGGACACTCGGTCCAGTCATGTGACCTGCCACGTGCGCACTTCCTCACCTTGAACTCGTACAAGCGAAAATGATCGCAGGAGTACGCGTCCACGGGAGAATCCGGATCCATACCCGAGATATCACTGTCAGAGTCCATCTCTGCGTCGTTTGACGGCAAGTAACTGTTGAGTGCGGCAAAGGCTTCTTGGAGGTGGTAGAGGTTGTAATTTTCGGGGCTGCCGTTTGCATTGCCGTTTAGGGAGTGAGGAGGTAAAATATTATCAGCCGTTGGATCTTCGTGGAGTTGAGGGCACGGTGGGATGTGAATCGTCGGATTTGGACGGCGAGGTTCTCCGAGCATCATTTTCCGTTGTAGGATTTTTTTTGGCTGCTGTTGTTTGGGGGAACAATGGAATCGCTTTTGCTTGGTTTATATACTGACGACGAGGGGGGTTTAACCGTGGTTAGATTAGTGCTAACCGCGGTTAGGTTAAAAATCAAGGAGTCCGCTTTTTTACTGCAGTTAAAATAATGAGTGTTAAGAGATACATGACAGTTCATGAAAGCTGGACATATATGCAACAGGTGGGCGCGGTTCGGTTTGATTCGATTTTTATTAAAAATCGAACCAAATCATATTTTCATCAGAAAAATATCATTTTTCATATTTTAAATTCAATTTTCATCAATAGTAATCATATTAATACTTACACCAACCAAAGTCACCACAAATGGAGAATTCATGAACAATTCTAGGAGTTACAAGAGTGGTCATAACACTTTAGAATGGCAACAAGTCATCAAATGACAAAATTTAACTAATATTACACTAATATTATTCAATCCATTTTCACACAAGCATTAAGCCTCCAAATTCATCCTCCAAATCAAAAAACCCCAAAATATAAGAAAGTAAGAAACCCTAGAACTTGCTAGATGCTCAAGAATAAGAATCAAGCTTTCTAAGTTTAAGAGTTATAAAGATTACCTCCAAATCTCCTAATTTCCTTAAACTTTTTCTTGATTTCTTCACTTTCTCTTCAAGCTTCTTCAAGAAAATTTTGAGAGCTTTCATGGAGATGAGTTTCGGCCATGGCTTCCTTAAAATGAGAAAACAAAATTTTTCAACTTTAAATAAAGGCATGATTGACTTTGGAGGGGCAAAATGGTCATTTGGTCATTTTAATCAAATTAAATAATAATAAGCTTTAAGTTAACAAATCCAATTTGTAAATTTTAAGTTTAATAAAATCATGCCACATGTAACCAATAATAATTAAACATATTTGTATGCACTGCATTTTTGCATATAAGTCCCGATGATGAGTCTCGCATAGAGACACTACCTCTTTAATCGTGGAAGTCACGGGAAACGGACGTCGGAAGGGAAGAGTCAAGAATTGACATTTCTGTTAGATTTAATTCGCTGGATTAGCTTCGGGTTCGCTTGTTGGACCTCTATTTCAAACCACACCACAAATCAGCCTCTACTTCACGCCCAAAACCCTAAGGTACACGCCCATAGCCTTCTAAATTAACCAAAACACACATTAAACACATGCATAAATCAAGCCAAATCCCCTTCCTAAATTAAAGAAATCCCATGGATCCCATTCCTAATTAAATCAAATCATATCCCTAACTAAAAGAGAAGAAATCAAATTAAATCAATTCACTTCCCTAATTAAAAGATTTTTCCTTATCACACACTAATTAAAAATATCTCCAATAATTACACAAATCATTTCCCTTTTCAAACAAGGATAGCTCCCATCTCTTTGCCTATAAAAAAGAAGCCTTAACCCAACCTTGAGACACCTGGCTCATTCTCACGAAAAACACAAAGAAAATAACTCCTAGCCTTCACGCTCAGACACTCTAAAATCTCCCTCCATTGCCACACACAACAGCCCCGAGTCAGCCCTCACGTCCACCCACGTCCAACCCTGCAGCCCCACGCCCTTCAACAGCCACTGCCCACTCACGCACCTATAACACACTCACGCCACTTCACTGCCCACGCACAAACCAAATAACAAACCCTAAAGGCCCCTCGCCGAAGCCACACACATAACAAATAAACCCCTCTCACAGCCCTTCACACACATCTGACACCGAATCAGAATCAAGCAACCACGCATCACACAACTCAACCCTCAAGCAGCCCACGAGCCAGACACGTAAACCAGACCTTCACGCGTCCCCTAGCAGTACTGCCCCACTGCTTCACCCCATGACAGAAGACCCTCAACCAAGAAATAAAAACGCACTCAGCCAGCCCACTCAAAGAACCCATGCGTCTCCACTAACCGGCCGAATAAACAAACAAGACTGCAGCCCCAAACCGATTAAATAACCACCGAAACTGCACCCTAAAACTGAGTCCTAACTACCGCAAAACAGCCCACACAGCCCTCCCAAAATACCGCAAAACAGTCCCTAAAATAGCCCCCAAAACAGTCCCTAATATAATCCCAAAATAACCCAAAACAGTCCCCAAATTACCGCAAACAGTAACAAAACCCAACGACCAGAAACACCACGAAACGGAGTAAAAACAGCAGCCCAAATAGCGAAACAATGAAGGAAAATGTTGAACCAGTGAATCGGAAGAGTTGCGGAGCATCAACCCTTCCGACGGCCGTGTAACGCGCTTTCGAGAGACGACAAAAGAGGTTAGACCTGAGGGCACCCTTTTTATTTATTCTCTTTTATTTTTATTTACTTTCTTATTGTACTTCGCATGAATATTGTGGATTGGTGCATGATGTGATTTCCGGATGAACGGAATATGTGCTCTCTCTTGTGGTATATCGGATGGAAACTCGGACGTAAATTCCGTAGCCGAATCCGAATGGATGGTATTGCGATTTGCACTCGGGATACAATGCCACGTACCACTTGAGAAATACACGTATTTCGTTTAATCCAACCTTGTATTCGAGCATGATTTAGTCTAATAGATTATTTATCTTTTTAGCATGATTTAATCTAGTATGTTATTTCTTTTTAAGTATAATTATGTTATTTTTTATGCATGTTATAGTTATTTTCTTTCGCAATAGGAATTTAATTTACGTTTATGTTTAGGATGTTTTTTATTCTTTGTATTTGATAATTCAACATGATCATTGTGTGATATCGTATGTTTGCCGTTATGATAACTTACCTTCAAAGCATGCAAACTTAGACGTATGATTTACTTTCATGAATGCGAACTAGATCTAGGTTATTCTTGGATATATATGTTGCGTAGATTCGGTTAAGTTATTGTACAAATCATTTCATTACAAGTGGCATAAGTAAGGGACCATTCAGAACCCAACAGTTTGAGGTCTTCCCTTGCGAGGGGTGAGTGCGGCCTTAAATCATTTTCCCGGTTCACACCGGGTGGCGACTCCATGTTATTTCTCCGGTTTAGTTCCCCCGCGGGCTATTTTGTACTCCCAACTAGGCCGCGAGCCTAGAACAGCGTCGCCGATTTCTGTGTCCTACAATATTGCATAAAAATTATGTAATATTGATATAATTTAATTATCTAGATATTTAATATTTAAATACCTAAATAATTAATTAATGCGATTATTATTATATACATATTTTATTTACATTAAATAACAAATACATATATTAATGACATATGTCAAAGTCTCATTTGACAAATAATTAATATGTATCAAATCAAATTTTGTATCAAATATAAATACACATTAATTATTAATTGATCGAAATGCCCCTAATGCATGTATTTTCGTTGAACTGTTTAAACAATTCGAATTAACTCATTTAATCCGGTGAAATATTATGAATAATCTATATTATTCATAACGTGTTGCCCAAGTGCTCAACAAGTACACTTCATATTGTGAGACTCTCTAAGTTTAGGTTTATCCATCACGGAATCCAATTTCGTGTCCATAATTCACCCACTCATGAATTATGACGACCACAGATAATCTCGCTAAACTATGCAAGTCGAGGTCATTGCATACGTATAATCTCTCTGTTACAGGCTATCACTATTATACCGGGGATATACATAAGAATGTCAAATCCTTAAGGTATAATATAGTCGACTTTTAAATTTACGATCTCTAAATAACACTCGGAACTCGCTTCCGAAGTATACCACAGCCATGGATTTACTAGATCGCAAATACGTATATGATACCTATGCCCTGTACAATTATTTTTTTATTATAATTAAAATTTATTAAATAAAATAAATACATAGTCCATTAAGAGTCTCTGCTGTGAATGTTTATACAAATGAAAATAAAATTTATTACTGCTGTGATGGAGGGGCGATCGAGCCCGATGCCCTCTGGTCGAGTGAGCCATCCACCATCTCCCTGAAAGACCTTATCTACTGGTCGAACTCCTGCATCTTCCTTTGGTAGTCCACCTCGACCCGCACTAGCTTCTCCGGAGTCTTCTTCAGCTATACTTTGGTATTACACAACTCTTCTTTGGTATTTTCCAATCTGTTCTGGGTGCTGGCTAGCTGTTCTCGAAGGCACGGGTCAGTATGAGAAGAAACAGTAATGGGTCCAGATGACTTCGGCTTCTTACGAGTGCTAAGTATGACGTTGTACGCTGTCTGGATCTTGAAAACCAATTGCGACAACTCCTCATCTGGTAGAGGTTCGGACCATGTCTCATGCGTTTGTCGCTGGACCTCCACCATTTCGTTCTATTTAAAAAAAATTAATTTAATGTTCGAACTTGAAAAGAAAAATTCAATTTAAAATTCAATTTAATTTATTTTATATACTTAAACTTATGTAGCAGCGTTCAGCTTCTTCATTGATCAATTTCTTCTTCTCATTGTAGTGCGTCACTCAGAAAAACTCTGAAAATGACTGCACCTCACCTGTGCTACTGTGCTAAAAAGCATAAACTGATTATTGTACCTTAGTAAAATTAATGAACTGTTAAAAAAATAGTTTATGATATATTTACCTCAGAATGTTCAGCAAGGTGTTGGAAAAATGGCTTGAAGCCTCCACGATGGTTGAAACGCAAGTGACTTCAATTCTCCGCATTTGTGTGATATTTATTCTGCATTTAACAACATTATAAGTAACAAAAACAGAGAGAATTATCAATTTCGTATTATTTTAAAAATTACCTCGTGTTTCTCGCTAGACCAAAGCTCACACAAGAATTTCTTTTTTTGCTCATCTATATAATTAGGTTTGTGCTGTGGAGCATCCAAAGGCCAATGTTCGTAGAATATCGGTTTCAGGACTTTTGTCCTATAATCCTTATAACGTTTCCCCATGTTGTGGTCGAAATACTTTTGGAAGTTTGATTTGGTCAGGTCCACGTCGAACCACTTCTGCAGGAATAGCAACCAAGTAAAAATTAAATATAAAATATTAATTTAAAGATAACAGAAAATAACGAAAATTCAGTACTGTAAGTTTACTCACAAGTAGCGTCAGGAAGAGCTGGTTAATTTTCGTCTCCCTCGGGATCTTTCTCCAAGAAATATAGTTTTAGGGAGCTTCAAACTGAGCAACAGCACATATGGCATTGGTAAATGATGAAGAATAACGCCCGATCTGCATTTCTCCATCATCCGATATCTCTATCCGGATGCGGCCATGAGTTTTAACGTGCTTAACCAACCCCAAGCCACAAGTGCATCCTCGACCCTTCATTGTATTCGAGTCACCTATGCTAGAAGAGACCCCAACAGTGGCTTATGTCCTTGCATATGTAGATGGAGTCGAAGTAACGCGTTTGCGATTGCCCGATGCCATCTGCAAAATAAGAAATAAAATCTTTAACTGTAACTATCAAAATAATAAACAAAAGTTTTCACAGACATAAAGCAATAATGTTTTGCAACAGCAGCAAAATGAGTCCCACAGTATAAATTCAATAAAAAAGTACATTTTAACAAAAGCAAAATCAATGCGATATCTAAAACCCTAAAATACGATAACCAAATTAAATAACAGGTAAACATATTTCTCATTAAGAGCTATTGGCAATTTGGCATCCAACAAACTGAAAGAAAGCATATGATATTAAACACTGAATGTCTGAATTTTCATTCTTTTTACCATCACTTTAACCCAGACAAAATTAAACATTCTATCACTACAATACAATAATCAATCAAGGGTTTTTGAGCCCGAGGTGTCGTGGCACGTATTCCACTGAAAATGGAATCACTAGTTGTCAAGTATTAGTGAATGATGAGTGGTAAATCTATCATTATTTCCCACTCATTTAACTTAATATTTTGTATAGTTTCTTGAGTTTTGTGAATATTTTGATGTGTTTTGTGTTATTTTGTAGATAAATAAAGTTTCAGGACATTCTGGAGGTAATTTGGAGTAAAACAGTGAAAATCGGCAAAAAGGGCATTTTGGTAATTTGGTCGGTTGGTAATTCATTTTAATCTGGTTTAAACCTGACTAATCAAGGATACCGCCAGATTGGTCGGTTGGTAATTAAACTTTCTTACCGCCTATATGGCAGGTTCATGGACAAATCTTTTTACCGCCTTAATGGCTGGATGGATTAATTAATTGACTTAATCAGGTTACCGCCTATATGGCTGGTTGGTAATGTTATCACAAGTTTATACATTATATAATGGGAGATATCTAAATTAGTAGTAGTAAAAGTAATTCCTTTTACCTTAGCATTTTATTTTATTGTAATTTACTTTTCAGCTTTTACTTTACTGCAATTACTTTTCAGCATTTTTACTTTATGTCTTTTACTTTTAAGTTTTTATTAGCCCTAGTTATGTGTCGTAACTAAGTTAGATATCTGAGGTTGTGATGAATTCCAATATCACCGGTTTATAAGGGGTTAAATTATAGTTTGGGTAATATAATTTTAGATTTATTTATTGAGTCTTAATCTTAATGCTTTTTTCATTAACTGGCCATTAATAAAATTGAACTGGTAAACTTAAAATGAACTAGACATAGGGATTTTAAGTTTAAGACCTTAAACTCAATAGCCCACGATCTTCCTTGAGGATAGATAACCCTTTAATAGATTTCCTTACATGATAGGAATATACCTGTCGGGCGGGGGTAGCCATAATTGGAACATAATCTTAATGAATCCAGGTAATTTGGTTGACATAGACATATGGTTCAATTGGGTTATACTGGATATTTGTAGTTGACCATCAGAAGAGGCTTTTACATAATTTAGTGTTCCAGGTTAATAAATCAATATATTACCCAACTTTAAGATAACCACTTCATCTTAAAGTTGGGTAATTTGGTTGACATAGACATATAGTTCAATTGGGTTATACTGGATATTTGTAGTTGACCATCAGAAGCGGCTTTTACATAATTTAGTGTTCCAGGTTAATAAATCAATATATTACCCAACTTTAAGATAACCACTTCATCTTTTAAATGATATTGGAAGAAATCACAACCCTAGATAGTTTTTAATATTGAATTTTCTTAAAAAACCTACTTTCGAATAATTTTATTTACTTGTTTTTAAATTTAGAATCGTCACCATTTCAAATCAATCAAACAACCTGTTAGATACTAGTAATCATTTGACCTCATAAAATTAATAGTTTAGATATTAAGTCCTCGTGGGATCGATATTTTTATACTACTTGAACGATACGTGCGCTTGCGTTATACGTGTGGTTTACGCCGGTCAGTGAATAGGTGATTACTAAATATTAGATGTCAAATAAAAGTAAGTGTTTAAATGTGCCTTCAAAATTAAGCAAGAAGCACAAGAGTTAAAAAAAAAAAATCCTAATTCCTAAATAGAGTTTCTTTTTCATTTTATTCAATCTACAAGAGCTCTCCAACAACATATATTGTCAGATTCTCACAGCTGAAACCATGGAAAAAAAACACAAATTCACAGAAACCCAAAAAAAAAAAGTAAAGATCCATATATTAAAATTAAATGGAAAAGAAAAAGAGTGACCTTGAGAGTCAGTTTTGGGCTTCTTGAGGGATGGAAAACCGAAAAGAGAAGAAACACTTTCCAGAATCTGAGAGAGAAGGGAGAACCGAGAAGAGAAAAAAAGCAGAAACATAGAGTAAGGGAGAAGGGAAATCGATTTGGGATTTTAATAATCCTTTGGTGTCGAAATTTTTTTGTTTTAGCGTCGAATAGTTCGACGCTAAAACGTTGGTGGTTCATAAATATTTAGGAAAATTTTTCAGGGAAATTTAATTTTTTTTGTAAACTTTTAGCGTCAAACCTATAATCGACGCTAAAGAATACTTTTAGCGTCGCAACTCTATAATCGACGCTAAAGGTTTATATTTAGCGTCGATTACAGGTTCGACGCTAAATATTAATTAATAATAATAATAATAATGATAAATATAATAATAAAAAATATAATAATAATAATAATAATAATAATAATAATAATAATAATAATAATAATAATAATAATAAATAACCATCATCGTCAGCATGAAATTTAATATCTCCATATAATAATAATAATAATAATTAATCATTCATTAATCAACCAACAACATATAATACATATACATATACATATATTAACTAGATTAGTCACTATTATCTTCGGTATTTGAGGATTCATGGAAGGACTCGAACTCATCTTCAGCTTTATCTTCATCTTCGAACTCTCATTCATTTGCTACTTCCACGCTAACTTGAGAATGAGGAATTATCTCAATGTTTTCTATATTTTCTCGAGTTATCGTGATATCTTCAGTAACTTGCATATTTGGTAAATGAAATATCTGTTCAAGAACTTCAAAGTCGTTAGAGACTTATTCTTCATCCGAAATTATGACATTATCTTTCTCCTGTGTGTCCTAAATGCCTATATGTTGTAACGTTTCTACCACTATCCATATATTTCCTAGCTTTGGATCAGACATATACATCATAGACTGTGCTTGGGTACAAAAAATATATGGATCATTCTTGTACCAACAACGTTGAACATTAATTGACGTTAAATAGTTATTAAATTGTATTATCCTCTTTCTGGCATTTGTGTCAAACCAATTGTATTCGAATAGCAATGTACATCGTCGAGGTCTTTATATCAACTCAATGAATGATTGCAACACTCCATAGAAGTCAACAATATCAGAACCATGTTCTTTTGGTACTAAAATTCCATAATTATGAGTTACACGTGAAACATCTCGCTGCTCAGTGTGAAATCGAATCTCGTTCATAATGCATCTACTGTATTCGTAAGCCTGCTTTTGAGGCCCATATGCCAATGCAACTAACGAAGATGACAGGTCCAGTTGATCATTTTGCACTTGGTTGTTTATCTAACACATGATAATAATTGCGTGTTAATATAAAAAAAAACGTAGATTATTTACCTGTTAGAATAAAAATAAACAGTCAATGTTAGGGCTTACAGTTGCCTTAAACCATTTAGGGAATTCTTTTTTGTATCTTCCATCAAAGTTGTGATCACTACCACATTGTAGCATGGTAATATGTTGCCTACGGAAAATTAAAAATATGTCATATATTCATTAATTTAAAAATATAAGACAACAAAAATACACTTATGCACCTATAAGACTTACATTAAGTATGGTTGCACTTCGTCGTAATTACTCAATATAAACCAATGCGCACGTTGAGCTTCCTCCATTGTAAGCAATTTGACACCTAATGATCCAAACGGTCTGGAATTTTGATGGAACACTGTGATATCTTGCTGATTACTTTCATCTCCATCATAGTTTCTTGTCCGACGGTTAAAATGAGTTTCAATATTCTGCATGTACATTGAATAATAAAATGTTATTGCTTACTAACTAGGACTGTGTTTGCTATTGACCATTCAGGCCGCACTTTGTTTCTCACATATTATTTGTAATGTCCCAAAGCCCTGTAATTATTACATATAATTTTCATGATTAATAATTTTAACGTAAAATCAAAATTAAAAATTTAATATTACCTCTCAATAGGTGTACCATCTGTAATGGACATGACAACCCCTCACAGCTTCAGATGCAAATGCACGACCAGATGTACCATCACATCAAAAAAAAGGTGGTAATATTCACTTCATCTTGCATAGGATGATCACGATTCCTTGCTCAAGTTTGTCAATAACAGATATGGTTAATTTCCTTTGACACAATTATTTAAAGAAGCCACATAGATCAAGTACGATGTCGCATATATTTGACGGCAGATAAAGTCGAATGCCAACAGGTTGGAGAATCTCAAGAAGCATATGACAGTCGTGACTCTTTAACCCAGTTATCGTATCGTCCATGATCCAACATCCAATATTTAATGCATAATCATCAGGAAATTTCACCATTTTCAGCCAATCACAAAATAATTTTCTCTCTGATTGACTTAGCACGTAACTAGCATGTGACTTAATAAGACCTCGATGAGTGTCTTGTAAATGTAATTCACTGTGAATTTTAAGATCATGTAGATCCAATCAAGCATTTTCAGTGTCTTTCGTCTTACCCGAAATGTTGAACAGTGTGCCCACTAAACTCTCGCATATGTTTTTTTTGTATATGCATCACATCCAAATTATGTCACAGACTCAGACTCCCCCAATACTCTAACTCAAATAAAATATTTCTTCCCGTCCAATTCAACTCTCCAGATTGACGTTTTTGATTTTTATCTCTATTATTAGAATGTTTCTCTGGTGTGTTGTCTCTGAGATGTTGATGTTAGCAAAGTATGTCAAATCCAGACAATGGACTGAGCATACTCTGAGGTTCTGGTTGACTGTTAAATAATTTACTTCTCTGCCAATGATAACTCAACTCAAGAAATCGCATGTGCCCTGTGTATCTTATTTTATTTAGTAATCGCTGTGAAGGTGTTTCACTCGCACAAACTGGACATGCCATGTATCTCTTAGTACTTCATCCAAATAATGAACCATAATCAAGAAAATCATTAATGGTCTATAATAATGCGACATGTATATGAAAATACTACTGAGAAGCTTCATCATAGGTATGCACACCGACATTCCATAATGTATGTAACTCCTCGATTAATGGTCTCAAGTAAATATTCATATCTTTACCAGGGGAACGTGGACCATGGATAAGCAATGACATAAACATGAACAAATCTTTCATATATTTCCATGGAGGTAAGTTATATGGAAGAACATTACGGGCCACATGCTTTAAGAGTATACATATTCCCAAATGGGTTAAAATCATTGGAGGCGAGGCCTAACCTGACATTACAAGGGTCCTCAGCGAAACAGGGTATATGTCATCAAATTCCTTCCACTCAGTTCCATCCGCAGGATGTCTGAGTATTTCCTCCGCACCGTTCCTCTTTTCATGATGCCACCTCATGTCAGTCGCTGTGTATCATGACATGAACATCCTCTACAGCCTGGGCATTAATGGGAAATATCGTAATATCTTTTAAGGCACTTTCTTCCCAAGACCACAAACTTTATGCCGAATTTCATCACATATCGGATAATATTTAAGTGATTCATACTCGGCATGAAATAATACACATTCATACTTACAAGCATCAATGGATTCATACCCCATTCCCAGATCACACAATATTTTATTTGGATCATAATACGACTTAGGTAATTTGCTATCAACCAGTAACATTTGGCCAATTAGTCTAACATTATATCAATACTTTTATTGGTTATTCTGTTCATCACTTAAGTGTGCAATAATTTCACAACGAAATTCAAGATCGACATCCCAGCACCTTCAAATGGTATTTTTTGTGCCTCATCAAGTAGTTGACTAAATAAATTTTGATCATTTCCACCTTACACTAGTATATCACCAACAACACTATGACCGACTTGTGGACCTTGTAAGTCACGCAAAGCATCAGTTATCTCATCGTTTGCAGGTTGATTGTAACTATTACTCCCTTTACCGGAATCAATAAACTGTGATTGAGAATTATACTGCTCACCATGATAAATCCGCATACGGTAAGTTGGTGATATTTCTGGCATGTATATGATTCTCAACTTCATCTAATCGTTTTATTTTTCTATTCAAACAATTTATACATGGACACCGAACACGACTTTCTGCATCAATATGTTGCTTTGCCGATTCCATGAACTCATAAACTTCATTACGGTATTTAACACCCAATCTATCCACCAAGCTCATCCAATTTCCAACCTTTTCAGCCAAATATCTACATATAAAAATATAGTTATTAGACATTATATTAAACTCATCAACATCACCAATTCATTAATTATTTATTTAGGCATACATATATTTAGCTAATTAACTAATCTACATATATGCATCATAAACAACTAATCATAAATTAACTAATACAATGTATATAATAAAGATAATTATAAAAAATTAGAACCCTAATTTTTGAGAAAGATTAAACTTAAATTAATTAAGTGAGAGTACTGATTCAAATATAAGGAAAAATAAAGATAGATAAAATAAAAATTACCTTCTGAAAAATTAGAGTTTTGTTGAAAATTTGTAGGAAAGTTATGAGTGAACTTGCAGAGGAGAGAATAAAATTACAGAGGAGAGAAAGAGCAGAGGAGGGAATAAGTGTTGGTGTTTCTAGATTTTAATAAAATTGAATTTACCTAATTCGATGCTAAAAACTTAACATTTAGCGTAGATAGAGTTGTAAAAAACCGTTAGCGTCGAATCACTAATGCGACGCTAAAAGTTATACCTTTAGCGTTGAAATAATTTTCGACGGTAAAGGTAACGAGATTTTCGGTGGAATTATCAGAAACCTTTAGCATCGACATATTATTCGATGCTAAATGTACACCTTTTAGCGTCAAAGATACATTGCGACACTAAAAGTTTACCCTTTTGTGTCTAACTTTTATTTCGACGCTAAAAGTTTACTCTTTTGTGTCAAATAAGGAAATCGACACAAAAATTAATTATTAGCGTCAAAAGTAGTTTCGACGCTAAAAGATTGGACACTAAAGGTCCATTTTCTTGTAGTGAACCCTAAATGGAGAAATTTGAGCTTTATACTCAATGTGCAAAACTTGGACTACTAGTGTTCTAATTACTATCCCATTTTGCTAGATGTTAAGAGCGAGTCACGGAGAGACCTTTCGGGGAAAATGAGGCAAAAAATATTTTTTTATGAAGATCTTATGAGGCTTGTGAGAAAATTGTTAAAGACTGTTGACTTGGGGGAAGTTCTTGATACGATCCATGGCAGGATACTTGGACTTCTTCCATGATGTGATCCAAATTAGGCCCAATAGTTATCATGGTGGGATATTTGACAAGCATTGTAAGATTGCATTCAAAGACCTATTATAGATATTTGGGCCAAATTTGTGATGACCAAGAAGACTCCAAGATCAACTTGCAAGATGGCTTTCAAATGAAGGAAACCAGCTTTGATTCAAAAAGAAAAGAGGCATGTGCATGACGTTAATGGGCTTGATATTTTATTTATGATTAGGCTTAAGTTATTCAGTTAGTTATTTACTATATTCATGGATTAGTGTAACATGGGCAGAAGTATTAAGTTATTTATACAAGTCCATTATTAAATCATTATTTTAATGTTAGTTTAGGCCTTAAGTAAGTGGTTGAGTGTGTGGCCAAACGAGATAAGTTAGTTTTGAAGAGATTTGTGCTATCTTCGTATTATGGGCATAACTTTCGCATATAATATCTGATTGTGGTAATTCAAGTTGTGTTGAAATTAGTCCTCAAAGATCTATAAATTTTTAGTTCAAGTAAAAGACAAATTCAAATTCCTTCATAGTCAAAACTCCAATAGTAATTCAATTTTTGGGTTTTATGTTATTTATTTTATGTTTAAGTGTGATGGGCTTACTATAATGTTATTTTAAGCCCACATGCATGAGTTTTAGAGTGTTTTCCTTATTGATTTTAGTTTTATTACGTTTAAGTAAATTTATGTTTAACCACCTTATAAAAAATGGGCAAACATTATGTTATTTTATAGATTTTGATTAATAAAAAAACATATTTGTGTGAGACCTATTGTATGTGTGAGAGTGGATTTTTCTCTTCAAGAGCTTATCTAGATTCAATAAAGATAGGATCTTGTGGCATTATACTAAAATTATCAAGGGCAACTCATACCCCTTTTGGCGTTCTTCGCTATCCAAATATTAGTGAAATAAGTTTTTCAGTAGGTTTAGTGGTATTTGCTACCATTAAGTTCTTAGAATTATGAGTTAATTGGGTCTAAGGCTTCATCAAGGCTGACTTTACTTTTTTGGGTGCAATATAACAATCTTATGAAGGTTTCATGGGTTTTGCTCTTATGAGGTTCTCATTAGTTGGTATTCAGAGCTTCGGTTGCAATTCAGGTCTATATCTTTTTTTTATTTATTTATTGTATTGTTTATGGGTTTTGCTTACATATTCATAAAAATCCAAAAAATATTTTCTATTTTTGCATATTCGAGGTTTGATACGAATTTCCTTGTGTGTGTGTTGTTTTTGTTTTTGTTTCTCTAAGTGTCTTTTGTGAATCTTTGTATGTTCTTGAGTGTATAAAATAACTTATTTATGTCTTATGTTTTTGTTGTGTTCTTGTGAATCATGATTAATTCTTGCATGATTTGTAAGTCTTCAAAATTAGAAAACAAAAAAGGTCAAATTGCTAATTAGAATCTGATCACTCATATCTGGTTTTTATTGAGTGTGTTTTGTTAGGGATATGCCCTATACCCAACTTATGGATGGGCTATATGTACATGTATTTGTAATATTTTCATTAATTAATAAAATATCAATCTTTATTATACGTGTCTTACATAACTTATATGAATCATCAACACTGTAATAAAGCCCTTGGAGTAATAAGACGATGGCTTCCACGCCTTATGAGAATCATTACTCTTAAATGTTCCTAGTCATAGTTTTATGAATAATCTGGGCGTTCACAAAGCGGAGAGACTAACATGATGATATGATTCACCCTTAAGTGGGGTAGCCGATCTCATAGGCTACTAGGGGAGATCCGTCCGCTTGGTATATCACATGGATGTATGAGTTGCTCGTGTCCATCGAACTGACCGCCAAAAGTTTTCATAAAGAGTGTTTATCCCATGTGTCTGTGAGAACTTTCATGTATCGATTATATGACTAGTCCTTTGACTTGAGGTCTTTACAATCTTATGTGTGGATCAAATAACTTTGACATTCTCCTTCCCCGGTTCAAAATATCCGGTCATAAAGGTATGCTTAGGTCATTTGTTGAAACACATGAAGTTTGTAAAGATACACCAGAGAATCGCCACTCTCTCGGATAATATTTTCTTATAAGAGTAGTATTCCAGTTCGCGGGTTGATATGTGTGATCAGTGCTTGAGACTGTGGCCACATCGGAAGAATCATGTGAGATTCTTGGGTTAGCACGATTCATGACACTATCAACATCATACCTTTGACCATATGGGTAGACATTTTCCGTACCCTAGGTCAATAGGTGGGGATACAGTGAGGCGATGGACCGTATCATATGTAAATCGCATACAAAATAGGTATATATATATCTTTCCTTCTCATTTGGGGGCATTGGCATGTTGCTAGATGTCAACATTGGTCATTGAAATCGAACGACCATCTGATCGGAGGATAATTTATGTTCGATTAAATTATAATGATTCATTTCATGTCCAACTTGAGGGGAACCCAAAAGGTCACACACAACAAAGTCGAAATCAATGGTTAACAGTGTACAGTACAAATATAACAATATATATGATTGCTGTAGGAATTGTTCATAAATGGTTCAATGTGTTTAATTATTGAACATATCATTTATGAGGTTCCATACTGGCTTAGGGATTGGTGAATGATGATAGGGGCACTTTGGAAATTGGAATTAAAAAAAAAATACTATTCACGTGAATAGTAATATGAATCGTAATGTGAATAGTAATTTTTTTTGTTTTGAATTCCAATTCGGCCCAAACTCTTATTAGGGTTTTATAATCTCATTAAACCACTAAATTAAGATCCAAAGGCTAAGATTAAATTAGCTTTTATCTCACATCAGATTCTTAATTAATTTTGTTGTCTTTGGAGCACTATATAAACCCAAAGAATTCTTTACAAATTTGCTACACCAAAACCTTTCATAGCTTGGGTTTATATAAGTGAGCAACTCTAAAGTTTAAGAGTAAGCCACTGATTTTGAGGATCCTTAAGTCTAATTGACTAGAGGAACCTCGAGTTAAAAGTTTTGAGGTATTTGCCTAGACTAGCACCAAGGGCAAAATACCCGTGCACTCGAGGCGTAGTCTTGTCGTTGAGTTTTGGCTTTGGTGTGTGCATCTTTGGAGGCCACACACTTGGGTGGCTATTTGGAACGTGGAAGAGCTTGCTGAATCGAGAAAAGCTTGTAGATTGGAGGGAGGACTGGAGGAGTCTACGGTTCAAGTAAGTCTTTTTCTTTCTTTATTTTATTTAGAGTTCTTATGATAGTTAGCATGTTTAGGTTTATGTTCTTTGCATGTTTTATGAGTTTTATGCTTAGAATATATAGTAACATGCATAGGCTTGTAAAATAATAAAAACAAATGGGTCTTGGGCAAATGAAAAGTGGCATAATAATTTTATTTTCCGCTGCGCACTCGCGGCCGCTTCCTAACAGTAGTATCAACGCGCCGTTTTTGTTTTGATTAGTTCTCACTCATTTGAACTCGAAATTGGGTGTTTAAAAGCTCGTTGGAAAGCTAACACCCTGAACTTAATTTTAGGAACAAGTTGTGCATGATTTGGTTACGATTTGAATTATGAAAGTGCATTTAAAGTTCACACGTCCGCAGAAAAACGTGAATAGTAAATTTATTTGAATAAAATAAAATGCAATATCATAATTAAATATTAATCAAACTTATTTAATGCCTAAAATAATTCCAACATATTAAAACTCATATGCTTGATGATTCTATGTATGATTTGAATTGGCATGATTATTTTAGGGTGCAAGCATCTAGAGACTTTCTAAGAAATAAAGAGTGTATTGCTTATCCCTTAGCTAAGTAATTATTCCGTGATGAACTTAGAGATTTATTACCTTTAAGGCTAATAAATATAAATCACTTGTTTATAATAAAAGACATTATAAAAGATACAAGTGGGTTGGGACCAAGGGGTTAATAAAACTTTCCAAACTAAAGTTAATTTAACCAAATGTATTACTAGAGTTAGCTAAAGATTTGGTGTCTTCCTTCACTCATTGCCTTTTTATAGCCAAAAGGAAAAGCTGTGAAGACATCTAGATAATCATTTACTCAAAGCTTACCTTAAAGCATATTTAAAGTATTGGACTAATTTGGAGGATCTATTGTTTATTCCTGTCACCAAGGTAATAAGAGCCTAAGAGGTAAGGGTATTTAAGAGAGTTCGCTCCACCCCCCCTCTGAGGAATTTTCAATGGAGGAATCCATTTGACAGTTATTCACTTAAACTTGCTAAAATCCTCAATAATAATTTAAGTCTAAAATTTGCCTCCCATTGTAAAGTATCCCAAATGGCTTAAACCGTATTAGCAGGACTAGGCTTTACCAGACTGACCAATACCAATTTGTCCCTAAATCGTACTATTGACATTGGTTTGACTTTTCTGAGTCATAAGACGCAGCGACCCTTAGGCGTGGTCTTATAACTTAGTGGCAAAGATTGGGTGTCCACAAGGACTAGCATAAGCTATGGCATGTTTGATTGCCCAACCCAATGATCAAGGAATTGTGATTTATATCATAAATTGGTTGGGAAACTACATAATTATCATATTTTATAACGACCGGCCCTAGTCGGAGTTATGAAATGATGATAATGGGATCCTTGCCCACAAGAAATCCATCATATTGGGCTTGATGCGATTTGCTTAAAATTTTAAAACAAATGAGTGAGAGAAACTTCATAATATTAAAAGCTCATGTTATTATGAAACATTAATGAAAACATATTCCTAATTTTAACATTTTGTCTTAACATGTGGGTTAGAATATTTCACAAATATTCAAATGGAAAATAGAGTATCACTTCGTTCCATCCTTGATGAGCATAAGCTCAAAGGGGACAACTACAATGACTGGTTTAGAAACCTTAAAATTGTCTTACGACAAGAAAATATTTTCTATGTTCTTGAAAGATCATTTCCCCTAAACCCGCAGAAGATACTGACCAAGATACATTTGATGCTTGGAAGAAACACGTCGATGATGATGAGCAAGCAGTTTGCATAATGCTTGGCTCTATGTCGGACGAACTTCAGATAGCTCACGAAGATATGGATGCTCAAACCATCATTTTTCACTTGAAGGAGTTGTATGCAACTTCCGTTCATACCGTGAGATTCCAAGTGTCATGTGACTTATTCCAAATAAGGTATAAGGAAGGATCTGTTAGTGGACATGTGCTTAAGATGATTGGCCATATTGAAAAATTGGCCAAACTCGGGTTCATCATGGATCATGAGATAGGTCACGATCTAATTCTTCAGTCCTTACCAAAATAATTCTCTAACTTTATTATGCAGTTTCATCTATCTGATAAAGAAGCTACTTTAGCAGAATTGAACAATCTGATAAAGCAAGCAGAGAAGGACTTGAAACCAGAGCTTAAAACCTCCGTCATGCTTACATGTATGGACCTGAAGCCACGAGGCCCAAATAAAAATAAGGCAAAGGCCAATGCTTCAGATCACCTAAAGCCCAATGGTAAGGTGGAGAAGAAAAGGGGAAATATGAATGTTTTTTTTGTGGAAAGAAAGGTCATTGGAAGAAAGACTGCACATCGTTGAAAGCCAAGGAAGCTAGGGAAGCCCAAGAGGCCAAGAAGCCCAATGCTTCAGGTATGTTGTATATGATTGAACTAAATCTCAAAACTTTGAACCTTCTACTTATGTGCTTGACACCGGTTGTGGGACTCACTTGTGTAACAATGTGCAGGGCCTGAGAAACAGTAGGAGACTCCGTCTTGGGGAGGTTGACTTACGCATAGGTAATGGAGCTAAACTGGCTGCATTGTGCTTGAGGACTTATTCATTAGTTTTGTCGAATGGTTTAGTTTTAGACTTAGAAGATTGTGTTTATGTACCTTCTATAGTAAAGAACATCATTTCAATTTCTTCTTTATGTAATAAAGGCTTTTCAGGCCTAATAAGTTGTAATGAATGTTCTATTTATTTCAATGAAATAAAATATGTAGATGGTATTTGGAATAATGGTATCTATGTCTTACAAACTAACAAAGAATGTTCAACCATTAATATATACAACGTTAACTCGAATAATCTCAATGAATCACTTTTATGGAACAGTCACTTAGGTCATATCAATGAAACAAGATTGACTAAGCTACATAAGGATAGGTATTTCAAACCCTTCAAATATAAACCTTATGGAACATGTGAGTCTTGTTTACTTGGTAAAATGTCCAAATTACCCTTCAAAGGTAAATGACAGCGTGCAGCAGAGACATTAGAACTCATACACTCTGATGTATGCAGACCAATGTCAGTCACCGCTAGAGGTGGATTCTCCTACTTCATTACCTTTATCGATGATCATTCGTGATATGGGTATGTGTACCTTATGCGGTATAAATCTGAAGCCTTTGAGAAATTCAAAGACTTCAAGGCTAAAGTAGAAAACTAACTTAATAAAAGTATTAAGTCACTAAGGTCTTACCGATGTGGTGAATACTTAAGCAATGAATTTCAAGATTACTTGAGAGAAAATGACATTGTTTCCCAGTAGACTCCTCTGGGAACTCCATAGCATAATGGGGTCTCCGAAAGGAGAAATCAGACATTATTAGATATGGTCCGATCAATGATGCCAGACACAGATCTACCTCTTTCATTTTAGGGTATTGTTTTAGAAACTGCAACATTACTTCTAAACCAAGTTCCTTCCAAGACTGTAAGTCAAACACCATATGAGTTATGGTCTGGGAAACGTCCTAGTCTTAGTTATCTAAGAATTTGGGGATGTGACGCATATGTCAAGCTCACACAAACTAACAAATTGGATGATAGGGCATTTAAATGTAAGTTTGTAGGATATGTCTTGAACTCAAGAGCATACGTGTTCTACGTCCCAAATGAACAAAGAACATTTGTCTCACGAAATGCTAAATTTCTAGAGAATGAATTCCTTCTCAAGAAATATAGTGGGAGTAGACTTGACCTCGATGAGGTACGAGAAGAACAAACTAACATAGAACTAAACCCCAGGCCCCTCAAAAGGGCAGCGACGGAACAACCACAAGGTTATGAACTCAGAAGGACTGGTAGGGAAAGACATGAACCTGAAAAATATGGTTTCTATATTGATGAGGAACATGATCAGGTCATTGATAATGACGATCCCACCAGTTATGATGAAGCAATGAGTGACATTGATTCAATCAAGTAGCTTGAGGCCATGGAATCTGAAATAGACTCTATGTATCATAATCAAGTCTGGGACTTGGTAGATGTACCTGAAGGGATAAAACCCATAGGCTGCAAGTGGATTTACAAGCGTAAAATGATGCAGAAGGCAACATCCAAACCTATAAGGCTAGGTTGGTGGCGATAGGTTATAGACAAATCCAAGGAATTGACTATGGTGAAACCTTCTCACCTGTTGCAATGATAAAGTCCATTCGAATTTTACTGGCACTAGCTGCGCACTTTGATTATGAGATTTGGCAAATGGATGTCAAAACAACTTTCCTTAATGGGAACCTCGTATAGGAAGTCTATATGACACAACCTGAGGGGTTTGCATCTAATGATGATCATAATAAAGTATGTAAGCTTAAACGATCCATTTATGGACTCAAACAAGCCTCCAGAAGTTGGATTATATGATTTGATGAGACAATCAAAGAATTTGACTTCATAAAAAATGTAGACGAGCCTTGTGTTTATAGGAAAGTAGTGGCAATGCTGTTGTATTTTTTGTATTATATGTCGATGACATATTAATCATCGGAAATGATATTCCCATGATGCAAGCCACCAAGAAATGGTTATCTCAGAATTTCTCCATGAAAGATTTGAGAGAAGCATCCTACATCATCGGCATTAAGATCTACCGTAATAGATCTAAGAGGTTGTTAGGACTTTCTCAATCTACGTACATAGATAAAGTTTTGAAAAGGTTCAAAATGGAAGATTCCAAAAGAGGTAATTTACCTACTTGTCATGGAATCAAATTATCTAAGGAGCAATGTCCACATACTCATTCAGATAGAGAGCGTATGAGTAGGATCCCTTATGCTTCAGCAATAGGATCGATCATGTATGCCATGATATGTACAAGACCTGATGTCTCTTATGCTCTTAGCATAATGAGCAGGTATCAGGCAAATCCTGGTGAGCAACACTGGGCAGCTGTCAAAACAATCCTCAAGTATCTGAGAAGAATTAAGGATGTGTTTTTGACATACGGAGATTGTTCTGAGATGAAAGTCATTGGTTACTGTGATACGAGCTTTCAGACCGATAGGGATGATAGCAAATCGCAAACATGATATCTGTTTACTTTAAATGGTGGTGCTGTAAGTTGGAAAAGCTCAAAGCAGTCAACTACAGCGGACTCCACCACTGAAGCCGAGTATATTATATCATATGTGGTAGCTAAAGAAGGAGTCTAGATAAAGAAGTTCACCACGGAGCTGGAAGTGCTTCCCACGATAAAGAATGGCGTCACGATGTACTGTGAAAACACGGGCGCCAATGCTCAATCAAAGGAACCAAGGTCCCATCAGAAATCCAAGCATGTACTCAGGCAATTTCATCTCATCAGGGAGATTGTTGAGAGAAAATAAGTTATTATAGAGAAAATACCCACAGAAGATAATCTTGTAGATTCTCTTACTAAAGGGCTGACTCAATAAAAGCATGATAAGCACACCCGAGAGTATGGTGTCCAGATTCATACTAGTTGGCTATAGTGCAAGTGGGAGATTGTTAGGGATATGCCATATACCCAACTTGTGGATGGGCTATATGTACATGTATTTGTAATATTTTCATTAATTAATAAAATGACAATCTTTATTATACATGTCTTACATAACTTATATGAATCATCAACACTGTAATAAAGCCCTTGGAGTAATAAGACGATGGCTTCCATGCCTTATGAGAATCATTACTCTTAAATGTTCATAGTCATAGTTTTGTGAATAATCTGGGCGTTCACAAAGCGGAGAGACTATCATTATGATATGATCTGCCCTTAAGTGGGATAGCCGATCTCATAGGCTACTAGCGGAGATCCATCCGCTTGGTGTATCACATGGATGCATAAGTTGCTCGTGTCCATCGATTGACCGCCGAAAGTTTTCATATGAAGTGTTTATCACATGTGCCTGTGAGAACTTTCATGTATCGATTATATGACTAGTCCTTTGACTTGAGGTCTTTACAATCTTATGTGTGGATCAAATAACTTTGACATTCTCCTTCCCCGGTTCAAAAGATCCGGTCATAAGCGTATGATTGGGTAATTTGTTGAAACACATGAAGTTTGTAAAGATACAACATAGAATCGCCACTCTCTCGAATAATATTTTTCTTATAAGAGTAATATTCCAGTACGCGGGTTGATATGTGTGATCAGTGCTTAAGACTGTGGCCACAGTGGAAGAATCATGTGAGATTCTTGGGTTAGCACGATTCATGACACTATCAACATCATACCTTTGACCATATGGGTAGACACTTTCCGTACCCTAGGTCAATAGGTGGGGATACAGTGTGGCGAGGGACCGTATCATATGTAAATTTCATACATAATGGGTAGATATATCTTTCCTTCTCATTTGGGGGCCTGGGCATGTTGCTAGATGTCAACTTTGGTCATTGAAATCGAACGACCATCTGATCGGAGGATAATTTATGTTCGATTAAATTATCATGATTCAAAGTATTAAGATTACTTGAGAGAAAATGGCATTGTTTCCCAGTGGACTCCTCTGGGAACTCCACAGCATAATGGGGCTCCGAAAGGAGAAATTGGACATTATTAGATATTGTCCGATCAATGATGCCCGACACGGATCTACCTCTTTCATTTTGGGATATTGCTTTAGAAATTGCAACACTACTACTAAACTAAGTTCCTTCCCAGACTGTTAGTCAAACATCATATGAGTTATGGTCTGGGAAACGTCATAGTCTTAGTTATCTAAGAGTTTGGGGGATGTGACACATATGTTAATCTCACACAAACTAACAAATTGGATGATAGGGTAGTTAAATGTAAGTTTGTAGGATATGCCTTGAACTCAAGAGCATACGTGTTCTACATCCCAAATGAACAAATAACATTTGTCTCACGAAATGCTAAATTTCTAGAGAATGAATTCATTCTCAAGAAATATAGTGGGAGTAGACTTGAACTCGATGAGGTATGAGAAGAACAAACTAACATAGAACTAAACCCCAGGCCCCTTAAAAGGGCAACGACAGAACAACCACAAGGTTATGAACTTAGAAAGGAATGGTAGGGAAAGATATGAGCCTGAAAGATATGGTTTCCATATTGATAAGGAACATGATCAGGTCATTGATAATGAAGATCCCACCATTTATGACGAAGCAATGTGTGACATTGATTCAGTCAAGTGGCTTGAGGCTATGAAATCTGAAATAGACTATATGTATCAGAATCAAGTCTAGGACTTGGTGGATGTACCTGAAGGGCTAAAACCCATAGTGACTTGAGTCCAACCACACCAGAGACATTACAGGATGCAGCTAACAACTTGGAGGAACTCATGCAGTTGCCAACAGGTCCAATCACACGCCAAAGAGCAAAGAAGATCATAGAGGCCGTTGCAGGACTAGCTTAGAGCTATGTGACCAGTTGCAACAACCAAGTCAAGTGCACACCAGAGACACATATGGGCATAACCAGAGAGGTCCCCAAGCTATTTCATTTCACCTAGATCATCTCAGACTGAAGCATAGCAGAGCAGCTTCAGCACCAGCACCCTTTTGACCCGATTTGACCTATTTTGGGACTATGTTGAATTCGGCCAAATGGGGGCATTTTTGTCATTTGTGCTCGACATGTTGACTTTATTTATGATGTAATTAGCATGGTTGACTATGCCATTTAGCTTAATTATGCTTAGATCTTTACTTAGCCCGAAGCACTTCAATTTACTATAGCATGTAAGCACCTCAATTAGCTTAAGTGAGATTAGCTTCTAATATTTGTTTTAAGTTTATTTAGGTGTAAAAGGACCTTAATGGTCGTGGTTGAGGTGTTTGACTTAGGGCTTTTGGTAATTTTAGCTCTAGGGTCATTTTAGTCATTTTACTCTCTTGTAACCCTAACTATATAACTCTCATTTGTAAATTTTATGAAAAAAAATGAATATACAACATTTTGAAAGAGATAAAAGCTTGAGCTTTCCATGGCTATGGTCGAACCCTTGTTGAGGGAGGGATTCCCCTTTTCAAGTTCAAATTGACTTATCTAAGCTTGGCAACTTAGTGGCGTCTCCATTGCTAGCAAAATACAATCTGATTTCATGCTTGTGGTTATCATGGACGTAAGTTTCATGGTGGTTAGGGGCTGATCTTGGTTGGGTTTTGTTCCTACAAAATCAGTATTCAAAGTTCTTGGGGTTTTGAGAAAGATGCTTGGGGGTTTGCTTGGTTTCCAACCCAAGTGAGTTCTTGTCATTTGGTATCAGAGCTCAGGGTTCCAAGGTCTGATTTTCCTATATTTATGTGTTGTTTGATTGTGTTTTCAGCTTTGTTCTTTGTTGATTTAGTTTCGGCATCAAGGATTTACTTCCACCTTGATTCGGCCATTGTAGGATCTTGTTGTTTCTTGCTAAATCTTGTTGATTTGTGATCAAAATAACACGAATAACATTCTGCCCTTGAGTGTTTTTGATTGATCATGAGTATTTCTTTGAGTTAATCTTTGGCTACTTAGGTCAAAATTGGGGCTGTTGTTTTCTTTGCTTGAATCAAGTGTTTAGTTGTTAATTCTATGTTACTAGGACATGTTTAACATTGTTATTAACTTATTAGTTTCAAAATTCAAAAAAAGAAAAAAAAGAAAGAAAGAATCAGATCAGATTCGACCTAGTGAGATTTATTGACATATCTTGTCTTGCTATTGTTGAATACATGCAATTAGAGTTATTTCCATAGGTCTTATTCATATCAACTTTGCAAAAATCAGAATTGACATCATTCGTCTTGGCATTTACGTGAGCTTACTTGTTTCATTCTTGTGAAGTTAGCACAATCTTGTGAGTTTGAGTGAAAAGAAAGAAAGGTTGAGTGCATTATTGATGAATGTGAATGTGTAATTGATGAAACAAATCTGAATGTGCCAAATTTGGATACTGGAGTGAGTTGTATCATTGTTATCTTACTGATTTGTGTTGTTAATGATGAAGAATCAAGTGAAGCAAGGTTGAGTGCACCAAATTTGCACTAAATTCGTGTGTATCCAAGCAAGTATCACTTGCCACCTCTTGAAATATTGTTATTATAAGTGAAGAGGCAAGAAATTCATCATTAGCTTGACATGGGAACTTGTGTGTAATCATTTGTTTTTAAGGTGCTTGAAGAGGCAAGTTGCTGCATCACCTAGTTGCTTGCAAAAACTATTTACTTAGATTATAATTCGACTTGGATGAATTGGAAATTGAGTTAGTTACATTGTAACTAGATCATTTATACTCATTTACAAGTTGAAAGGTAGACATTACCACATTGCTGAATTGATTATATGAGTTACATTGTCATTTGAGTTGTATTTAGATGTATTGCAAGTGCTAAGGATATAACTTGAAAATTACCGAATGTGGTAATCTTGTTATTTGCATTGTATTTCATTTGTTTTGTATACATTTTGAGTGTGAGAGACAAAAGAAAAGAGTGAAAAAAAAGTAAAAAAAAAAAAGAAAAGAAAAGAAAAGAAAAGAAAAGAAAAGTGTGAGACAAAAACAATAGTGAGTGATCACAAGATTGGCTAAGTGTCACATTGAGTGCTTGCTTGTTTGTTTGTTTATGCATTTAGCTAACTCTCTCTTTTTTTCTTACTCCGTGCATTCTAGCTTAAGTCTCTTTGATTGAGTCTTCGTGATTGCTATTCTCATTCGCGTTATTCCATCTACCCTATATACATTATTGGTTCTTTGTGTTTCATGTTAGCTTGAGGACTACACTTGGTTGTGTATTTTTGGACTGAGTTTGATTTGCATTTGAATTGAGGAAGAACTCAAGAGTGGTAAAAGGCAGTGATTGTGAGCACAGTATCGGGTAAAAGCTGTTGGACAATTATGACCCATAGCGTCACTATTTGTAAAAGACATTGTGGTTTTTGTACAAATTAACTATGTGACAATGAAAATTGCATTTTATCATTTTGTAATTTGATTACTTAAATATATAAATGATAAAAGTCCTTATGATTAGTTCCCGATTATAAGATATGAGACAATATCAATCCATATAGGTTTAATCATTAAATATCCTAGTCGTAGTATTATCGAGACTGGACATCGATAATGCGGAATAGACTAGTATTGCACTTGTGCGTGTTTTGGAAGCGTAACAACATAGTTCTCATATATTTAAGTATTGGATACTTATGCAAGTGTAATAGGAGGTTGTGTTTACCGATGGTACGGAAACAGCTTCGCTCTAGATAAACCCCTCGTAATCCCATTGGTAGTATGACTATGTGTCTATGGGAATCCGAATCAGGGTAGATGTATTTGGTCTAAACTGAGACTTACATCGCTAGTACTTGCGACAATCAATACGCTTTGGTTTTGGTCGTCCGGGACTTTAACAGGTTCTGTGTACGCCTCTTCTGGGTTTATTGAGAATCGTAGTGTATTGGGTGTGATGTCAAGACAGAAGTATCACTTCAGTCATATGGAGATGATGATCGCGCAGGGATACAGAACTGGTACTCTAATGTGTTGCAACCATCAGGATAATATGACAAGGTTATGATTATCCGATTAAAAAGACTAGTTGATTGTGATCCGATATATGCTTCGTACGAGGCATATACTATTCCAACCCCAGGCCTTGCATGTGACATCCGATACTAGATCGCAATACGCAATACTACGTATACTACGCCTGACAAAGATTATATATTCATTTAAGAATATTTCTAGGGAATTGGGTAGGCACGACGCTTTGCTAGAAGCCAACCATGTCTCATAAATCGGTTAGAACGTGGTACGAGGTACGCACATGTTCGGATAGTCCGACGACCGAATTTACTGCCAACATATCCAGGGATCTCATGGGTCGCTTCCCGAAGATTCACCGATGATGTATGACTCGAACATAATTAATCTGGGATTAATTACGGCGAGAATTTATCTGGGATAAAATTCTATTAGAAGAGAGAGAACGATTAATTTGGAATTAATCGATAAAATAATATATTCGATATATTAAACGAAATTAGATTTAGACGCGGAATTAAAATTGGATTTTAATTCGAGCGAATTAATTAATTTAGAATTAATTCGCGAGAGACGTGAATAGTAATTTTGCTAGACATAATTATTTAATTAAATTTGATTTAATTACGTCGCAACGGAAAATTCGTTAATTCGAAATTAACGAACCCGAGCCCGGGATGTGTTTGCGGGCCCACTCGAATTTTGAATTAAAGTGGGGCCCATAAATCACATCGCATGTCACTTCAGTGATGGAAGTCTTGTCAACTTTGAGTGATTGACATCTAGTCACTATTGGTGATGGGAGTAGTTGGGAGCAATTAATGTAATTTTCCCTCCAAACTTTGTTTTGCTTTTCGGAAAAGCATATACCAAAAATTGGTGAGACTTTTGTATTAGATTTTAGAAAACAAAACACAAAAAAAATATCAAAAGCTCTCTCTCTCCCCATTTTCTCTCTTTGGCCGAAACTTGCAAGAACAAAAGGGAAATTTTTGTTGCAAAAATTTCCAAAGCTAGCACTTAAAGGAATCATACAAGGTGATAGGGAAACCATTCCCAAGAGCTTGGAATCCATCTCAAAGCTTGGAGCTTGGACATCACAACTTCAAAAGGAAAGCTTGGAGACTTTCAAAGGAAGCAAAATTTTCGTTATCAACACAACCATCCATCCGTTCATTGTAAGTATGTTTCCTCCATTCTTACTTTTAGTATTCACATTATTTCATGCTTTATATGTTCTTGGGACGACCATAGAAACCCAACAATAGTATCATGAGCCTTTTTGAGCATGAAATTGAATTTAAGGTTTATAATTGTGATTTGGGTATTTTTGATTTGAGCATGTTTTAATCAAATTGTTTGTTTGAGTATGCTTGTATGTTGATAACTTAGAGTTATGCATGATCAATTTTATGAAAAATTAATTGGATTAATTTTTCCCAAAATCTTAGGCTTGGCCGAAAGTTATAGTGCCCTAAAGTCATGATAATTTTTTATTTTTTAGACCATTGGATGTGTTTAAAGACTTGGGATATGTTGATTTGTGATTTAATCGGATTGAAATCGAAATCGGATATAAAATCCTTCAAATTACCATGACTTGAGAAGCATGAAAATGAGTTGATTTTGTTTCAATAATGTTGGACATGTATTGAATATATTAAAGCATGATTAATTGATTAAATTAGTATTTTGGAAATGTTGATTTAAATAATTAATTAGTGCAATACACTTTAATTATTTAAATTATGAAATTTGGAATATTAGAATTTAATTAGTTGGGCTTAATTTGGAATTGGGCTAAAAATGTTGTATTTGGGCCTAATGGGCTTGTTTGGGCCAAATTGGTTTAGGACAATTGGATTGGATCCAAATTGGGCCTAAACCATTCCATTAAGTCCAAATATAACAAATGGGCCTTTAAAAATTTAATTGGGCCTAATGGGCTAAAATTAATTTCTTGGCAAATAAGGTGATTCCTTTATTGGGCCTTGGTATTTGGGTTTGACCCATATTGACCAAAGCCCATGCCTTAAGAAATTAATTGAAAGCCCATTGGACTTTAATTAAATTGACATTGGATGTTAATTGGGCTTTGAGACCCATTAAGATTAGATTTAGAATCTAAGTCAAAAAGGCCCATTAAAAGCGTAATTATTTAATTTGTAATTAAATATAGAATTAGTATTGAATACAAATTAAATTAGATTTAAATTGTAGTTCGATATAATTCAAGAATTCGTACTTTGAGTACTTATTCTTAAACGAGTTGGACTCGCGCAAATCAAATCGTTGTTTGAACATTGGAAGATCACTTTATTCAAAGATTAATTAATTGGATTAGATTGATTGAATAACATGCTTTGTGTGAATACATGGATGTCTTGTATGAATAATGTATATCATATGGATATTAGAAGGGAAATGGCAATTTTGGAAATTGTTGTAAATTTAGAATTTATTAAATTGGACCTGCGTGTCCAGCCTTATCTCTCGATTCTTTGTAATTCTCTTCTTACCTAATTCCCCTCAATGTTAATGAGGTTTCTTTAATTGTATTATGTAATTGAGTAGAAGTTAGAATAGTGCTAGCCGGGGAGAAGAAATGGAGTGATTTGTTCTAGGAAAAATTTGAGAGATATCCATCCGCATATCATTATTAATTTATTTACCGCGCCTTATTATGCTTTTAGAATGCATGCTTAAGGGTGTATGATGAGACCTAAACAAAGATAATTAATTGGTTTCCAATTACGCGAAAACCCTCAACAAATATGAAGCGTTTTCCTTCTATTGAATGATTCATTCTCAAGATCCAAGATTGGCACTGGTTGTTGGCCAAAGTCAAGACCTTTATCCATCGCGGATGTGTTTGAATCATGAAGTCTTTGTTCCATATCGTATGTCTTGTCCAAGTTGTGATTTGTTGGCCAAAGTCAAGATCACTTCTTGTCCATCGACATCGATTACAAAGCTTTCTAAGGTCAATGGGTCCCGCTTAACAGGAATCATTAAGCTTGTTTAGCCAAAGCCAATGCTTAGTTGATTCAGAGGAAAAATGTTAGGAAAATATATTGGATATATTGGCATATATATTGTATATATGTTTCGGAATTGGAGGTCCACCTACCGGATCTAAGAATTGGATGAGATCCAATTGATCTTAGAGATCTACCTAGTTAAATATCATACAGCTTGTTGGCCAAAGTCAAGGTTGTGTGTTATTTAACGAGATCCTAGCCCACTAGGAAACTAGGTTTCCCGAGTACTCAACAGAGGGTTAGAGGCTCGTCGAAAAATAGTGGGAGGCCAGTATTGAATTTGTGATGAGTGGAAAATATATCAATATTTACCGCCCCTTTTACTTAATATTTTGTTTAGTTTCTCGGGTTTGATGAACGTTTTGATGTGTTTTAGTTTATTTTGCAGATAAAATAATATTGGGACACAATGAAATCATTTAGGACGAAATGTGGGTCAAATAAAGGCAAAAATTGGACATGACATTAATTTTGGAGATTGGAAACTTGAAAGGGTTTTTAACGAAGTGCAGTTTTGTAAATTATAGTTTTGCGCATCTGTCGTATTTGGGCATAACTATTTACTCCGTTATCGGATTGAGCTGATTCAAGTTCCAGATTAAAGAAGAATCAAATATCTACAACTCTGAAAGACAAAATAATTTCGAATTCTGAAGATTTCGTGCCCAAAATTGATGAACCATCCAGAAGTGTGTTGTGTGTAATTATTAAAGTCATTTTCAAAGTAAAAAAATAAATTAATAAATAAATAATAAAAATTATCAAATCACCACCAAACATGATAACCAATTAGTGGAACAATTAATAATGGATTTGGTGGAGCAATTAGTGGAGCAATTAATAATGGATTTGGTGGATGATTTGAAGAATACTAAGAAGATTGTATCTTTTTTGTTTATTTATAGCTTTTAGTAATTAATTTCCGCTTTCGCACTTTCTTTTCTTTACTTTTCAGTTTTTACTTTCCGCAATTTACTTTTACGCACAATACTTTTCTTTCTTTAATTTTCAGTTTTTACTTTTCAGTATTGAGGAGGTAACTCCCCTTTGCTGGGGTAAAAGGTAAAACTTTTATTACTAATATTTAGATTAATCTCCCTTAATTATAATATATAAACTAGTTAAAACCTGACTTAACGAGGATACCGCCATATTGGTCGGTTGGTAATTATTTAAATTGGTTTTAACCTGACTAAACTGGATACCGCCTGATTGGTCGGTTGGTAATTAATTATTAATTTGACTTAATCTGGATACCGCCTATATGGCTTGTTGGTAATTATCATGCAAAAGTAATATATTATATTAAGGGAGATATCTAAAATAGAAGTAATAAAAGTGGATCCTTTTACCTCAGTTTTCTTTTTGTACTTTTACTTTATTTACTTTTCAGCAATTTACTTTCAGCATTACTTTTCAGTAATTTACTTTCAGCAATTTACTTTCAGAATTTACTTTTCAGTAATTTACTTTCAGCATTTACTTTTCAGCATTTAATTTTCAGTATTTAATTTCAGCATTACTTTCCGTCATTTACTTTTTAGCATTTTACTTTATGTCTTTTATTTTATTTAAGTTTTTACTAGCCCTAGTTATGTGTCGTAACTAAGTTAGTTATCTGGGGTTGTGATGAATTCTAATATCACCGGTTATAAGGGGTTATTTTATAGTTTGGGTAATTTAAGATTTACTTATTTAGTCTTAAGCTTAATGCTTCTTGTTATCTGATCACCAATAAGATTGATGTGGTAAATCTAAAATAAACTTGACAAATGAATTTTAGGTTTCAGCCTTAGACTTAATAGCCCACGATCTTCCTTGAGGATAGATAACCCTTTAATAGATTTTCTTACAGGATAGACATATACCTGTCGGGCGGGGGTAGCCATAATTGGAACTTAAACTTAATGAATCCAGGTAATTTGGTTGACATAGACATATGGTTCAATTGGGTTAAACTGTGTATTTGCGTCTGACCATCGACAGAGGCTTTCGCATAATTTCGTGTTCCAGGTTAGTAAACCAATTCATTACACAAACATAAAATAATCACTTTATCTTTTAAAAGATATTAGAAAGATTCACAACCATAGATCTTTGAGTCTTTTTTTATTTTCCTTAGTATTTTCTTTTGTTTATTTTATTTATTTTAATTAAGGAAAACCACATTCAACCAATCAAACAATCATTCTCTTCTCTATTTAATTAGATATTTGTAAATAAATAGATTCAACAATTAATAACAACAGTAGAAATTAAGTCCTCGTGGGATCGATATTTTTATACTACTTGAACGATACGTGCGCTTGTGTTATACGTGTGTGTTCACGCGGTCAAGTTTTTGGCGCCGTTGCCGGGAGGGGACTTATTTTCTTGAGTTATTAATTTTGAAGCTTTCTAATTTACTTGTATCTAATTTTCTTTATTTTATTTTGTAATTTTTATTTCTTTCTTTTTGTTTTAGGTGATTGAAAAATGGAACATTATTGGGAGATTAAAAGATTACGAGCTTTACTAGAAGAAGATACACCCCAAATCTGAGAGGAACAGTCCGGTTTTCTGAGGCCTGTTGTCCAGCCCAACAAGTATCACTGGATGTCAAAACCAAGCAATACATATTTGCTCAACAGAACGAAATGGGGAGATGTGACATATGTAATGGTAACCACTCGAGAGATCATTGCGAGTATACTACAATCCAGGGTGGCAGAGCTATCAAAATCCTTCATGGTATCAAGAACCATCATATTTTCCATCTTATCCACCATCCATCTACGATCTTCACCAAGAACCAGAACCATCAGAGGAAGATCAGTTGATTCACATGCTCAAAGATTGGTTCGAGGAACGGAAGCTCAATTTGATGCACAAATTCAGAGTCAATCGACGTCTATACAGAGGATGACATATCAAGTTAGACAATTAACAATAACCTGAATCACATATCTCACGGAGCAAATTCAAATAATACTGAAGAAGCCTTCGATTATCCTGAGATTCATCATGACATCATAACAGAGGACGAGGCTGAGCAGTATCAAGAATCAGAGGTATCAGTTCAGGAGCCTGAACCAACAAAGTCTCAATTTGATTTTTATTATTCTGACTCTGACGAGGATAAAGAAGCTGAGCTATTTGTACCAACTGCACCACCAACAAAGGAGGATGAACATTCTTTCCTCCAAATGAAGATCTTAAAGCTTCCATTGCACAAATGTTTGAAGAAGATCTACCTGAGCCAAACATTTCACTCAGACCAGAGGATGAAGACCTAAAAATAGACATAACTTTACATCCTCAGATTGACACTTATGGAGCATGCATTTCACAGATGACGGACATAGAATTGAATACGGAAATTTTAAAATACATCTGTGAAGAAAATGTGGAGCAAGAAGCAGAGCAAATGGAGGAGCAAATGTCTGAACTTATTGAGAATCCAATGCATTCAGGCGAAACATCACTGTTTTGGGGAGTACAAATCAAAGATATCACCCAGAAGCTTGACAGAATGGAACTCCCATTCCAAGTCAAGCACCATACAAGACCTCCTGATTTTCTTTCTTTCTTTTCAGGAACCACTGGAGCAACAAATGTTAAAAAGGTGGCACAAACCCTGAATGGGCAAAAGTCTTTTGCCCCATTACCGTTGGAAGAGACTCTTCAAAAGCAACGCTCACGAGATTGTCTTTAATCGGACATCCAAAAACGACGCTGAACCTCATTGACAGATGGATTTTGTCACGTCTGGCTGAAGACGAAAAATTTAGCGCTAGCAGAGAGGCAACCCATGCACTTTGTTGTAATTTCTATTTTTTATATTTTGTGTATACATGTTGTAGAGTTTTAATTTTGTGTGTTATTTTTGTAGGGAAAAGCTCAACCAAAGCATAAGACATAGGAATGGTGTTTGGACAAAGATAAGAGATAATTCATTAGCGATGGCTGAGTATAGGAATGGATTCTTGAGACGCATCCTAATGAATTTATACTAAGCGAATGGCGTATTGCGTACACATTTCGTTGCCTTAATTATTGATTTGATTTACTTTTCTGTTGTAATTATTTTTATTTTCGTAGACAGAATCCAGACTTTTTGACCTGTCACGATTTCTTTTTGTGTTAGCTAACAAACGTCCTATGAAAGATACTAGTGCTATTATTACTCACCATTTTTCAGGTACTATAAATTCAACTCTTAATTGCACTTTTTAAGACATCCAAAGTAAAACATGGAAGCCACTTCAAGAAGATGAGTTGAAAACATCTGTGTGTTTTGCGGTACTAGTGTTGGTGTTAAGCCACAATACGTAGAAGCAGTACATGAATTGGGTCGAGTGTTAGCAGCAAGGAATATGCACTTAGTATATGGCGGAGGCAATCTTGGACTAATGGGGATCGTTTCAAAGGCCGTATAAAAAGGAGGCAGTCACGTTTTGGGAATCATCCCAAAACCCTTGGCAGAGGCAAATCTTATTGAACCATCAAACGGAGAGGAACTTATTGTGCCAGGTATGTCTGAACGATAGTAGAAATGATTAACGTGCTGATGCTTTTATTACTTTGCCAGGTGGCTTGGGCACATGGATGAAATTTTTATAGTGCTATCTTGGGCGAACTTGAACATACACCAGAAACCAATTGGGCTGTTTAACATTGATGGATTTTATGATTTTCTTTGTGTGTTTCTTGATGATGTCCGGAGAAATGGGTTCGTGTCAAAACCTTTAAAAGAACTCCTCTTCATTGCCAGAACTACTCCGGATCTAATTGACCAAATCTTAGCCTATGAACCAAAAATTGACCCTATCATTTCAAAGATAAATTGGTCCGTAGATGATCGTGGTAAGAGGCGTCAGATTAATCTGGATCTAACCTTTAATTTCCTGTAGAATTTCAGCTAACCAGGTATTATCTTCTAAAACTCTTCTTCTACTGTTAAGACATTGGGGACAATGTCTCATTTAGGTTTGGGGGAGGAAAATTAGTTGATCAGTACCTTGTTTTTAGTTTGTGTGTTGTTTTTATTTTTAGTCCAAATTTTTTCGAAAAATACACAAAAAAATTGAAATTTTTTCAAAAATTACAAAAAATTTGTGTTTTTGTGTTTTTATTTTGACTAAAAGGTGAAATTGGTAAGAGATAGCTGTGTAAGGAATTTCCACTCCTGAGACGTATCTCAAACCGTTTTTGACAAAGTTAGTTTTTGTTTATTTCATTTTAAATTATTTAATTTGTAAATTCTCCATAAAACTGACTAAAATAGATCTTCATATGCTCAGTTAGCAGATATTATCAACATGCATAGTAACATACAGACATGAGCTAAAATTGAAAAGTTTGTAATATTCAGTGCTCTAGTTTAATTGGAGGAAGCAGCATCTCAAAAAGTATGGAGTAAAAAAAAAAATCGAGATCCGAGTTATTAAGTCTGTAAGGGTGTTTTAACACCTAGTGCCCTAAAGCTAACTGGTTTAGGAGTCACTAGCCCAAAGCTCGCTACATGGATCAAGGATGCTGCAAAAAATATATATATATATATCTGAAGTCTGAGTAATTAAGTCTGTAGGGGTGTCTTAACATCTGGTGCCCTAAAGCCAACTGGTTTGGGAGCCACCGACCCAAAGCTCGCTAAATAGATGGAAGATATTGTATATAAATAAAAAAAATCAAAAAACAAAGAAAAAAAATCAGAAAAATCAGAAAAATTATTCCATTGCTGCAAAAAGATGTGAATTCTGATAAAACTTTAGGACAAAAATATTACCCTCTTATCAACTGCACTTGTGACTGTTGTGGCAAAAATGAGTTGATTAATATTTTTTCGACTGTGTATATGGAGAATGGTAAAAATAATGGGAGAATTTACTTATTCGGTAATTTAGAATGAAACAAAACAACTAGTAACTTGGAGTAAAAGTTTCACCTGATTAGTCACTAACTTCTTTATTCTTTTTCTCTTGCCTTTTTACTTTTGTGTGCATTAGTTTTATTATCTTTTTACTTTTGTAAAACGTTTGTGGGTTATCTTGCTGTAAGCCCTCACGAGACTATAACTCGTCCACTAGGGACACCTGAGGGTTTAAAGGCTTGTTGCATATGCTAAATGCAACCGTGATCCCTACGAAAGTGGCTTAGTTTAATTTTAATGTTTCTTGTATTTTATTTTGTTTGTTTTTCTCGAGGACTAGCAAAATGTTAGGTTTAGGGGTGTGATGAGCGGAAAATATATCAATATTACCGCCCCTTTTACTTAATATTTTGTTTAGTTTCTCGGGTTTGATGAACGTTTGATGTGTTTTAGTTTATTTTGCAGATAAAATAATATTGGGACACAATGAAATCATTTAGGATGAAATGTGGGTCAAATAAGGGCAAAAATTAGACTTGACATTAATTTTGGAGATTGGAAACTTGAAAGGGCGTTTTAACGAAGTGCCGTTTTGAAATTCTTAGTTTTGCGCATCTGTCGTAATTTGGGCATAACTATTACTCTATCGGATTGAGCTAATTCAAGTTCCAGATTAAAGAAGACTCAAAGATCTACAACTCTGAAAGACAAAATAATTTCGAATTCTGAAGATTTCGTGCCCAAAATTGATGAACCATCCAGAAGTGTGTTGTGTGTAATTATTAAAGTCATTTTCAATCATTTTCAAAGTAAAAAATAAATTGATAAATAAATAATAAAAATTATCAAATCACACCAAAACATGATAACCAATTAGTGGAGAAATTAATAATGGATTTGGTGGAGCAATTGGTGGAGCAATTAATAATGGATTTGGTGGATGATTTGATGGAGGCAAATTTACCTATAAATACCAAGCCATTTCATTTGTAAAATTCATACTTTCTTCTAAGGGATTCCTTAAGAATACTAAGAAGATTGTATCTTTTTTGTTTATTTATAGCTTTTAGTAATTAATTTCGCCTTCGCACTTTCTTTTCTTTACTTTTCAGTTTTTACTTTCCGTAATTACTTTTACGCACGGTACTTTTCTTTCTTTAATTTTCATTTTTACTTTTCAGTAATGAGGAGGTAACTCCCCTTGCTGGGGTAAAAGGTAAAACTTTTATTACTAATATTTAGATTAATCTCCTTAATTATAATATATAAACTAGTTAAAACCTGACTTAACGAGGATACCGACATATTGGTCGGTTGGTAATTATTTAATTTGGTTTTAACTTGACTAAAATGGATACCGCCTGATTGGTCGGTTGGTAATTAATTATTAATTTGACTTAATCTGGATACCGCCTATATGGCTGGTTGGTAATTATCATACAAAGTTAATATATTATATTAAGGGAGATATCTAAAATAGAAGTAATAAAAGTGGATCCTTTTACCTCAACATTTTCTTTTATTGTACTTTTACTTTATTTACTTTTCAGCAATTTACTTTCAGCATTTACTTTTCAGCAATTTACTTTCAGCAATTTACTTTCGGCATTTACTTTTCAGTAATTTACTTTCAGCATTTACTTTTCAGCATTTAATTTTCAGTATTTAATTTCAGCATTTACTTTCCATCATTTACTTTTCAGCAATTACTTTCAGCATTTACTTTATGTCTTTTATTTTATTTAAGTTTTTACTAGCCTAGTTATGTGTCGTAACTAAGTTAGTTATCTGGGGTTGTGATGAATTCTAATATCACCGGTTTATAAGGGGTTATTTTATAGTTTGGGTAATTTAAAGGTTTACTTATTTAGTCTTAAGCTTAATTCTTCTTGTTATCTGATCACCAATAGATTGATGTGGTAAATCTAAAATAAACTTGACAAAGGAATTTTAGGTTTCAGCCTTAGACTTAATAGCCCACGATATTCCTTGAGGATAGATAACCCTTTAATAGATTTCCTTACAGGATAGACATATACCTGTCGGGCGGGGGTAGCCATAATTGGAACTTAAACTTAATGAATCTAGGTAATTTGGTTGACATAGACATATGGTTCAATTGGGTTAAACTGTGTATTTGCGTCTGACCATCGAGAGAGGCTTTCACATAATTTCGTGTTCCAGGTTAGTAAACCAATTCATTACACAAACATAAAATAATCACTTCATCTTTTAAAAGATATTCGAAAGATTCACAACCCTAGATCTTTGAGTCTTTTTTTATTTTCCTTAGTATTTTCTTTTGTTTATTTTAATTAAGGAAAACCACATTCAACCAATCAAACAATCATTCTCTTCTCCATTTAATTAGATATTTGTAAATAAATAGATTCAACAATAAATAACAACAGTGGGAATTAAGTCCTCATGTGATCGATATTTTTATACTACTTGAACGATACGTGCGCTTGCGTTATACGTGTGTGTTTACGCCGGTCAATTTGCAATTTCGTTCAAATACTCGGCCTTATGCGTTTTCAAATTATTTCGTCATAATATATATTTATTAGTTGGACTAATATTTTATTATTTTTCTTGTAACAGTTGGACTGTACCTATACATCGTTAATTGAATAGTTTGACTATTGCAATTAAGATGACATGAAAGTTGTGCATTAGAGATATTATCATGGGCGACAATATCTTTAATGGCGCGAACTTTCAAGATTGGGACATGAATATTAGGATTGTCCTGGGATCCGAGAAGTTACTCTACACTATAGAGAGACCTCTTGGGCCTAAGCCTAGATCTGATCAGATAATTGAGCTAGAGCTTTGGAAGACTCATAGCGATGACAACTGCACTGTTCAATCTATAATGCTTTCTGCTATGACTCGACAATTCCATCGTCAGAACAAGGGATTGGATCCCTATAATATGATGGCAAAGTTGCATGATCTTCATCGATCTAATCTTAGATCGCAGAGATATGAGTTGCAGAAGAAGCTCTTTCGCGCTCGCATGTCGGAGGGTACATCTGTTGAGCACCATGTGTCACAGATGATTGCTGATATTTAGCAGCTGGGACAGATGGGCATTGTCTTCGAGGCTGAGACTTCTATAGATTTGATCTTACAGTCTCTCCCCGACACTTGGAGTGGGTTCATCATGAACTATAATATGATGAACCAAGACCAAACTCTTAAAGAGTTAATGTCCACACTGCACGAAGCAGAAAAAGAGCTCCTAAAGGGCAAGAAGTGCGAGGCGCACTTCGCTTCAACATCTTAGACTCCGAGGGCTTGGCCTAAGGCGACTGGAGGTGTAAAGAAGAAGAAGAAGAAGAAGAAGAAGAAGAAAGGCAAGGCCAAATCTTCAAAACCTTCTGGGAAGGGTAAGGACAAATCCCAAGATGTATGTCTGCAGTGCGGGAAGCGGGGTCACTAGAAGTGTGACTGCTACGAGTACAAGGCACACATGAAGGAAATCAAAGCGGGCAAGGCATCGGCTTCAGGTATGTTTGTTATAGAAATAAACATTTCTACTACTAGTTTTATAAATTGGATTTTTGATTCTAGTTGTGGTACTCATATATGTACTGATGTGCAGGATCTGCAGATTAGCAGGAGACTGGCCTCAGGAGAGATTGACCTCCGCGTTGGAAATGGGCACGAGTCGCCGTTTTGGCCGTTGGCACTTATGTTTTGGAACTGCCATCAGGGCATGTATTTAAACTTTCAGACTGTTATTATGTACCTAGTTTGACTAGGAATATTATTTCTGTATCTCTGTTAGCCCAATGTGGGTATACTTTTGTATTTAGAAACACTGGGTGTTTTATGTATAAAAATGATATGGAGATTTGCACTGCTGATGTAAATAATGGTCTTTATATTTTGAATATAAATCAATCTCAAACATATAATGTAACAAACAAAAGGCTTAAATTAAGTAACAAAGATGAAACTTATATGTGGTATTATCGTCTGAGACACATTAACAAGACTCGCATATCCACACTTTCGAAGAGTGGGTACTTGGACGGATTTGATCCAAATTCATATGACGTCTGCGAATCTTGTTTATTAGGCAAAATGCCTAAATCACCTTTTAGCGGTAAAGGTGCACGTGCCACCGAACTGTTAGCCCTCGTTCATAGTGACGTATGTGGGCCCATGTCTAGCCAGGCTAGAGGTGGATATGAATACTTCGTAACCTTTACGGATGATGCATCGTGTTATGGTTATGTGTATCTTATGAGACACAAGTCGGAAACCTTTGAGAAATTCAAAGAGTTTTGACACGAAGTAGAAAAACAGACCGGCAAAAGTATTAAGAAATTACGGTCAGACCGTGGTGGCGAATACTTAAGCAATGAGTTTCTTGATTACTTGAAAGAATATGGTATTCTTTCACAGTGGACTCCTCCCGGAACACCTTAATTAAACGATGTGTCCGAACGGAGAAAATGAACTTTGTTGGACATGGTAAGGTCTATGATGAGTCGCACAAAGCTACCTATTTCCTTCTAGGATATACATTGAACATTGCAATATTTATTTTGAATAAGGTTCCGTCAAAGTCTATTCAACAGACTCCGTACGAGATATAGACAGGAAAGAAACCATGTTTCTCATTCCTGAAGATTTGGGGTTGCTGGGCATACGTCAAACGTTTGGAAGGTACCAAACTAGAACCCAAATCGGATAAGTGCCTATTTGTAGGATATCCTAGGGAAACCAAAGGATATTACTTCAATCACCCACAAGAGAACAAAGTATTTGTTGCTCTACATACTGTTTTCCTTGAGAAGGAATTCCTAGATTCAGTGGTAAGTGGGAGGAAAGTAGAACTCGATGAAAATCGGAGTGACACTGTTCCTGGCACATAATCCTTAACGGAACATGAACAATCCATCAGGGATGAGACTGTACCACAATCTTCGAATACATAAGAACCGCGTAGGTCGGAGAGAGTCAGAAAACAACCTGAGAGGTATGGGTTTCTGATCTCACCTCATGTGGATATCAATCTTATTGAGGATAAAGAGCCGGCTACGTATGAGGAAGTGATACAAGATATCGACTCCGCTTTATGGCAAGAAGCCATGAAGTCCGAAATGGATTCCATATACACCAACCAAGTTTGGACACTGGTTGATGCACTAGAAGGCGTAAAGCCTATTGGTTGAAAATGGGTCTTCAAGAGGAAGACCGACATGGATGGCAACATACAAACATACAAAGCTAGGCTTGTAGCGAAAGGGTATCATCAATGACATGGTGTCGATTACGATGAAACTTTTTCACCCGTTGCCATGATAAAATCCATTCAGATAATGCTTGCTATTGCTGCATATTTCGATTACGAGATATGGCAGATGGACGTCAAAACTGCTTTCCTTAACGGAAACCTTTTGGAGGATGTTTATATGCAACAGCCTGACGATTTTGTCGTACCTAAACATGCAGACAAGGTTTGTAAGTTAAATCGATCCATTTATGGATTGAAGCAAGCATCGCGTTCTTGGAACCAACGTTTTGATGAGATTATAAAAGAATATGATTTCGTTCAAAATGAGGATGATCCTTCTGTATATAAGAAGGTTAGTGGGAGTGCACTGACATTCATTGTCCTTTACGTTGATGATGTATTACTTATTGGCAATGACATTCCCATGCTACAATCGGTGAAAGCTTGGCTTTCATTAAAATTCTCCATGAAGGATCTGGGAGAAGCAGCCTTTATTCTAGGAATAAAGATCTACCGGGATAGATCTAGAAAGCTGCTTGGACTCTCCTTGAGTACATATGTTGACAAAGTGTTGAAGAGATTCAACATGGATCAGTCCAAGAGGGGACTGTTTCCAGTGTCACATGGCGTCACTCTATCTAAGGACATGTGTCCTAAAACTCAAGATGAGAGAGACAACATGAGTCGGATCCCGTTCACCTCGGTAGTCAGATCGATCATGTATGCCATGATATGTACGCGAACTGATGTCTCGTATACTTTGAGCATGTGTAGTCGCTATCAGGCCGATACAGGTGATGGTCACTGGATGGCGGTTAAGAATATCCTTAAGTATCTTAGACGAACTAAGGATGCTTTCTTAATCTATGGAGATGGAGAACTTGAGGTAACTGGGTATACCGATGCAAGTTTCCAAACCGATAAAGACGACTGTATGTCGCAATCCGGGTACATATTTTATTTGAACAATGGAGCAGTAAGCTGGAAATCTTCCAAGCAAGAGACTGTTGCCGATTAAACAACAGAAGCGGAATACATTGCTGCAGCTGAAGCAACAAAAGAAGCAGTTTGGATCCGTAAATACCTAATTGGATTAGGAGTAGTTCCGTTAGCAGCTGAGCCCGTTCCATTGTATTATGACAATAACGGGGCTATAGCACAGGCTAATGAACCAAGGTCTCATCAATGATCCAAACATGTTCTTCGACGTTTCCATCTAATTCGTGAGATCATACATCATGGCGATGTGAAGATCGAGAAGGTCGCATCAGAGGACAACATTGCAGATCCGCTGACGAAAGCTATTCCTCAGAAAAAGTTTGAGCGACATGTACATAGTTCATGTGTTAGATGCTTGAGTGACTGGCTATAGGCCAAGTGGGAGATTGTTGGACAATTATGACCCATATCGTCACTATTTGTAAAAGACATTGCGGTTTTTAAACAAATTAACTATGTGACAATGCAAATTGTATTTTATCATTTTGTAATTTGATTACGTAAATATATAAATGATAAAAGTCTTTACGATTAGTTCCCGATTATAAGATATGAGACAATATCAATCCATATAGGTTTAATCATTAAATATCCCTAGTTGTAGTATTATCGAGACTGGACATCGATAATGCGAAATTGACTAGTATTGCATTTGTGCGTGTTATGGAAGCGTAACATCATAGTTCTCATATATTTAAGTATTGGATACTTATGCAAGTGTAATAGGAGGTTGTGTTTACCGATGGTACGGAAACAGCTTCGCTCTGGATAGACCCCTCAGAATCCCATTGGTAGTATGACTATATGTATGTGGGAATCCGAATCAGGGTAGGTGTATTTGGTCTTAACTTGAGACTTACATCGCTAGTACTTGCGACAATCAATACGCTTTGGTTTTGGTCGTCCGGGACTTTAACAGGTTCTGTGTACGCCTCTTCTGGCTTTATTGAGAATAATAGTGTATTGGGTGTGATGTCAAGACAGAAGTATCACTTCAGTCATATGGAGATGATGATCACGCAGGGATACAGAACCGGTACTATAATGTGTTGCAACCATCAGGATAATATGACAAGGTCATGATTATCTCATTAAAGAGACTAGTTGATTGTGATCCAATATATGCTTCGTACGGGGAAGACACTATTCCAGTCCCAGGCCTTGCATGTGACATCCGATACTAGATCGCAATACGCAATACTACGTATAATACGCCTAAATTGATGGAAGTCTTGTCAACTTTGAGTGATTGACATCTAGTCACTATTGGTGATGGGAGTAGTTGGGAGCAATTAATGTAATTTTCCCTCCAAACTTTGTTTTTCTTTTTGGAAAATCATATACCAAAAATTGGTGAGACTTTTGTATTAGATTTTAGAAAACAAAACAAAAAAAAAATATCAAAAGCTCTCTCTCTCCCCATTTTCTCTCTTTGGCCGAAACTTGCAAGAACAAAAGGGAAATTTTTGTTGCAAAAATTTCCAAAGCTAGCACTTAAAGGAATCATACAAGGTGATAGGGAAACCATTCCCAAGAGCTTGGAATCCATCTCAAAGCTTGGGGCTTGGACATCACAACTTCAAAAGGAAAGCTTGGAGACTTTCAAAGGAAGCAAAATTTTCGTTATCAACACAACCATCCATCCGTTCATTGTAAGTATGTTTCCGCCATTCTTACTTTTAGTATTCACATTATTTCATGATTTATATGATCTTAGGATGACCTTAGAAACCCAACAAAAGCCAATAGAGTGCAAACACGAGTGAAGTGATATCATTTGAGTGTAAACACGTGAGATTGTGAGAATTTACATATTTGTTTTGCTTTTTATTATTTCTAATCTGTTTGTTTAGTGTTGAGATGGTAGGTCCAAGTTTAACCATTGATGATAAGATCGAGGTTTTGGATACTTTCAAAAGTGATATCCAAGATATTATTAGTGATTATAGGAGATCTTATGAGAAATGGAAAAAGACTTGGAAGGTAACTAAATATGCAGTGAATGAAGAGTGTACCCAACAACCAAAAGCTATTGAAGTTGTGTGTAATGAAGTGAGAAGCACTTGTGATGTTGAGTGCATAGCGAATGAAAACACTTGTGAGGCCTTCAATGTTGTAAATTGTGTTATAAGTGACATGGTGAGTGAAAATTCTTGTGAGACCGTGAGCATTGTGGGAGTAAACACTTGTGAGGTAGTGTGCTTTGAGGTTGAAAAATATAGTGAAGCTGAGAAGGTGTGTGAGGAGGTCTTTGCAAGTATGGTTGAGATAGTGGCCATGGGTGATGATGAAGCTGTGAGAGCTGGTGAAAAATGTGGTAGTGAAGTTTTTCCATAACATTTTCTCTATTGTTTATGCTTTTTCATCGCAAGTACAAGTGGTCAAGTATGATTTTTTTTTATATTTCAATATCATCGTCCAATTGATTTTGTCATAACTATCTATGATCCAGATTCGGATTCGAGGATGAATCCATTTCAAGAGAGGGAGAATGACATGATCCAAGGGACAACATTTGACATGAATGCAGTCACCCAAGGAATATTAGAGCCTTTGCAATTGCCAACAGGCCCAATCACACGCCAAAGAGCTAAGAAGATCACAGACGCAATAGCGGGGCCAGAGTTTGCATATAATAGATGCATTCATCCTTCTAGTTTTTACTTGCCTTATGAGATTGATTATGATTCTAATTCTTTAACTCCTATTGATTTATTATCTTTGATTGTTATTAAGCTTGGGAGTTTGAATGATAAGGGAAAAGCAGAGTTGGTGAGAATAATAGGTTTCCAACGCATTGTGTTTGACCCCGGTAATTGGGAGTGGCTTTATATGCAAGAGGAAATGGTCCATTTCAAGTCTTGGAGCGGATCAACGAAAATACTTACAAGCTTGATCTTCCTGGTGAGTTTGGCGTTCCTGCAATGTTTAATGTTTCTGACTTATTTTATTTTTAATGCAGGTTCATATTCGAGGTCGAATCTTTTTCAACAATGAGGGAATGACATGAGTCCAACCACACCAGAGACATTACAGGATGCAGTTAACAACTTGGAGGAACCCATGCAGTTGCCAACAGGTCCAATCACATGCCAAAGAGCAAAGAATATCATAGAGGCCTTTGCGGGACTAGCTCAGAGCTATGTGACCAGTTGCAGCAACCAAGTCAAGTGCACACCAGAGACACATATGGGCATAACCAGAGAGGTCCCCAAGCTATTTCATTTGACCCAGATCAGCTCAGACTGAAGCATAGCAGAGCAGCTTCAGCACCAGCACCCTTTTGACCCGATTTGACATATTTTGGGACTATGTTGAATTCGGCCAAATGGGGGCATTTTTGTCATTTGTGCTCAATATGTTGACTTTATTTATGATGTAATTAGCATGGTTGACTATGCCATTAGGCTTAATTATGCTTAGATCTCTACTTAGCCGAAAGCACGTCAATTTACTATAGCATGTAAGCACCTCAATTAGCTTAAGTGAGATTAGCTTCTAATATTTGTTTTAAGTTTATTTAGGTGCAAAAGGACCTTAATGGTCGTGGTTGAGGTGCTTGACTTAGGGCTTTTCGTAATTTTAGCTCTAGGGTCATTTTAGTCATTTTACTCTCTTGTAACCCTAACTATATAACTCTCATTTGTAAATTTTATGAAAAAAATGAATATACAACATTTTGAAAGAGATAAAATCTTGAGCTTTCCATGGCTATGGCCGAACCCTTGTTGAGGGAGGGATTCCCCTTTTCAAGTTCAAATTGACTTATCTAAGCTTGGCAACTTAGTGGCGTCTCCATTGCTAGCAAAATACAATCTGATTTCATGCTTATGGTTATCATGGACGTTTGTTTCATGGTGGTTAGGGGCTGATCTTGGTTGGGTTTTGTTCCTATAAAATCAGTATTCAAAGTTCTTGGGGTTTTGAGAAAGATGCTTGGGGGTTTGCTTGGTTTCCAACCCAAGTGAGTTCTTGTCACATAGGCTGCAAGTGGATTTACAAGCGTAAAGCTGATGCAGAAGGCAACTTCCAAACCTATAAGGCTAGGTTGGTGGCGAAAGGTTATAGTCAAATCCAAGGAATTGACTATGACGAAACCTTCTCGCCTGTTGCAATGATAAAGTCCATTCGAATTTTATTGGCACTAGCTGCAAACTTTGATTATGAGATTTGGCAGATGGATGTCAAAACAGATTTCCTTAATGAGAACCTCGTAGAGGAAGTCTATATGACACAACCTGAGGGGTTTGCATCTAAGGATGATCATAATAAAGTATGCAAGCTTAAATGATCCATTTATGGACTCAAGCAAGCCTCCAAAAGTTGGAATATACGATTTGATGAGACAATCAAAGAATTTGACTTCATCAAAAATGTAGACGAGCCTTGTGTTTGCAGGAAAAGTAGTGGGAGTGCTGTTATATTTCTTGTATTATATGTCGATGACATATTAATCATCGGGAATGATATTCCTATGATGCAAGCCACCAAGCAATGGTTATCTCAGAATTTCTCCATGAAAGATTTGGGAGAAGCAGCCTACATCCTCGGCATTAAGATCTACCGTAATAGATCTAAGAGGTTGTTAGGACTTTCTTAATCTACGTACATAGATAAAGTTTTGAAAATATTCAAAATGGAAGATTCCAAAAGAGGTAATTTACCTACTTGTCATGGAATCAAATTATCTAAGAAGAAATGTCCACATACTCCTTCAGATAGAGAGCATATGAATAGGATCCCTTATGCTTCAGCAATAGGATCGATCATGTACGCCATGCTATGTACAAGACCTGATGTCTCTTATGCTCTTAGCATAACGAGCAGGTATCAGGCAAATCCTGGTGAGCAACATTGGGTAGTTGTCAAAACAGTCCTCAAGTATCTGAGAAGAACTAAGGATGTGTTCTTGACATACGAAGATTGTTCTGAGATGAAAGTCATTGGTTACTATTATGCGAGCTTTCAGACCGATAGGGATGACAGCAGATTGCAAAAAAAATATCTGTTTACTATGAATGACGGAGCTGTCAGTTGGAAAAGCTCAAAGCAGTCAACTACAGCGGACTCCACCACTGAAGCCGAGTATATTACAGCATCTGAGGCAGCTAAAGAAACAATATGGATAAAGAAGTTCATCACGGATCTGGAAGTGCTTCCCTCGATAAAGAATGGCATCATGATGTATTGTGACAACACGGGCGCCATTGCTCAATCAAATGAACCAAGGTCCCACCAGAAATCCAAGCATGTACTCAGGCGATTTCATCTCATCAGGGAGATTCTTGAGAGAAAAGAAGTTATTATAGAGAAAATAGCCACAGAAGATAATCTTGCAAATTCTCTGACTAAATGGCTGACTCAACAAAATCATGATAGGCACACCCAAGAGTATGGTGTCCAGATTCATACTAGTTGGCTATAGTGCAAGTGGGAGATTGTTAGGGATATGCCATATACCCAACTTGTGGATGGACTATATGTACATGTATTTTTAATATTTTCATTAATTAATAAAATGGAAATCTTTATTATACGGGTCTTACATAAAATATATGAATCATCAAACACTGTAATAAAGCCCTTGGAGTAGTAAGATGATGGCTTCCACGCCTTATGAGAATCATTACTCTCAAACATTCATAGTCATAGTTTTGTGAATAATCTGGGCGTTCACAAAACGGAGAGACTAGCATGATGATATGATCCGCCCTTAAGTGGGGTAGCCGATCTCATAGGCTACTAGCAGAGATCCGTCCACTTGGTGTATCACATGGATGCATGAGTTGCTCATGTCCATCGAACTGACAGCCGAAAGTTTTCACATGGAGTGTTTATCCCATGTGTCTGTGAAAACTTTCATGTATCGATTGTATGAGTAATCCTTAGACTTGAGGTCTTTACAATCTTATGTGTAGATCAAATGACTTTGACATTCTCCTTCCCCGGTTCAAAAGATCCGGTCATAAGGGTATGATTGGGTCATTTGTTGAAACACATGAAGTTTGTAAAGATACAATAGAGAATCGCCACTCTCTCGGATAATATTTTCTTATAAGAGTAGTATTCCAGTTCGCGAGTTGATATGTGTGATCAGTGCTTGAGACTGTGGCCGTAGCGGAAGAATCATGTGAGATTCTTGGGTTAGCACGATTCATGACACTATCAACATCATACCTTTTACTATATGGGTATACACTTTCCATACCCTAGGTCAAACGGTGGGGATACAGTGAGGCGATGGACCGTATCATATGTAAATCGAATACAGAATGGGTATATATCTTTCTTTCTCATTTGGGGGCTTTTTGCATGTTGCTAGATGTCAACCTTGGTCATTGAAATCGAACGACCGTCTGATCGGAGGATAATTTAGGTTCGATTAAATTATCACGATTCATTTCATGTCCAACTTGAGGGGAACCCAAAAGGTCACACACAACAAAGTCGAAATCAATGGTTAACAGTGCACAGTACAAATTTAACAGCATATATGATTGCTGTAGGAATTGTTCATAAATGGTTCGATGTGTTTAATTATTGAACATATCATTTATGAGGTTCCAAAGTGGCTTAGGGATTGGTGAATGACGATAGAGGCACTTTGGGACTTGGAAAAATGAATAAGAAAATAAATAAATAAATAAATAAAATCTGCGTTTTTTATTTTTTTTATTTGTTTTGAATTCGAATTCGGCCCAAACTCTTATTAGGGTTTTATAATCTCATTAAACCACTATATTAAGATCCAATGGCTAAAATTTAATTAGTATTTATCCCACATCGGATTCTTAATTAATTTTGTTGTCTTTGGAGCACCTATATAAACCCAAAGAATTCTTTACAAATTTGCTACACCAAAACCTTTCATATATTAGGTTTATATAAGTGAGAAACTCTAAAGTTTAAGAGTAAGCCACTGATTTTGAGGATCCTTAAGTCTAATTGACTAGAGGAATCTCAAGTTAAAAGTTTTGAGGTATTTGCCTAGGCTAGTACCAAGGGCAAAATACCCGTGCACTTAAGGCGTAGTCTTGCCGTTGAGTTTTGGCTTTGGTGTGTGCACCTTTGGAGGCCACACACTTGGGTGGCTCTTTGGAACGTGGAAGAGCTTGCCGAGTTCGACAAAAACTTGTAGATTGGAGGGAGGACTGGGGAGTCTTCGGTTCAAGTAAGTCTTTTTCATAATTTATTTTAATTAGAGTTCTTATGATAGTTAGCATGTTTAGGGTTATGTTCTTTGTATGTTTTATGAGTTTTTATGCTTAGAATATATAGTAACATGCCTAGGCTTGTAGAATAATAAAAACAAATGGGTCTTAGGCAAAGGGAAAGCGGCATCATAATTTTAATAATTTCAATTTTCCGCTCCGCACTCGCGGCCGCTTCCCAATATTTGTGTCATTAATTCCAAAAATAGCATGTGTTTTTCGTTATCTGAAATCTGAAATTTTCATTCCAAGTTCTTATAATTTGCATGAACAATAAGTTTTGATATGTTTTTTTTTTCTTGTTTTTTGTAACATCCTCAATTCGGGAGATGCTACTGGCAGGGAATAGGTTGTACTATTCCCCTGTGCCTCTGACTTTCTAACTATGAAAAATTTTGTTACTATTTTCTTAAACATAATCTCAAATACTGGACCATTGCCTAAACCGTGACGTAGCATATAAAATAGTACACACACAACTAAGACTCAACATTACTTATCTTAACAACTCTTTACATGAGTACTTATACACTACTTTGTATTATAATTATCTGAAACTGGACTATACTATTCTTGACTGAACTCTATCTCTAACTCGACCCTAGGGGACCAAACCCTCTAGTGACTGCCATTAGTATCTAACCCCTCGAGCTCATCCACTAAGAATACCTGCAAAACAAAGAAATTGGGAGTGAGGGGTTAGATATTTTGAAAGATCTAAGTAAGTGGACGATTTAAAAGTAGGTACAAAAAAATGCTTTTGAAAATCCATGGTTTTAAAACCAAACTCATCTCAAATCACCTTTCCCGAAATCCCTTCCATTAATTGAAAATAACTTTCTTTTTGGAATTTTTTTTGAAATCTACTTTTCTGAAAGTCTCTTGTAAACTGATGTTTCTGAAAACTTTATTTCTAGAAAACCTTTCTCTGTAAATTATCTCTGAATATCTCTTTCTGAAAAGTCCGCTTTAGAAAATCTAGTTCTAAAAACCTATATTTGAAAGATCTGCTTTTGAAAACTATTTCTGAAATATCTGTTTCTAAAAACTGTCTTTGAAAAACCTGACGTATGGGGGCGTTACGTATCGCCGTCCCCCAAAGCATGCCACTACCTGTCCTTGAAACTAGTGGTCTTGGAGCGTTACGTATTGTCGTCCCTCAAGCCACTAAACTAGAACTAAGGGTGCAGATCTATGTTACCCTCAAAGCTCTGAATCTAGGATCTAGGGACATATGTCATCCCTAATCCTGAACTCGGATCTGAGGGCGTTACGTATCGCCGTCCCCCCAGTCCTCTACATGTGCACATGTCATTCGTCAATTCCATCAGTTACATACTGAGGTGGGTTTTTCCCCATGCCTCCAAAAATCTCAAAACTCATGCTATTAAAATAAATCTTTCTAAAACATCATTATCTGAAAAGCATCTGTAATAAAATTCTGGCTAATGCCCTAAGTGAAGAAAAGTAAGTTCATACTTAAAATAATATAAAGAAAAATCAACTTAGAAAAAGAATGTCCACTCATAGTTTTTAAGATTTGGTTATTGTTACTTTGCTTTATCGGAGAACAATGCGGTTCCTGCGATGATCTACAATCGAGAAACTCAATTAGAATATAAGATAGATTTCAAGGTTAGACTGAATTTCTCAATTCTACTAATACATCAACACCACATGACTTATTATGCTAATGACTTATCATAATACGCGTATATGCCTTAATATGAAACTCTTATAGTGGTCCTTAACATCCTGGATTGGAAACTGAAATGTAATTATATTTTTATTGCATCGCGTCACGACGCCGGCTCTGGCGCGTCGTGACGCTCACCTGATCAGACATGGGACAAAGCTTCTGCTCGTTACGTATCGCGAGGCAAGGCCTTGGCATCGCGACGCTCATAATTCCAGAAATGTACCTGTGAAGATTTCCAGCATGCGTCGTGACACTGTGCTTGTAGCGTCGCGATGTTAGGCCAAATTCAGGGCCTACCTCCAACTCTTCATGCCTAGTTTGCTTTGAATATTTCCCATACTTTCATACTATAATTCTTACTCAACAATTCCTTAAACCTCAATGTAAACACTTGCTACACTAACACTCATTAATTCAATTTAACTCTTTAATCTCATAGCCCTAATTAGCTCAACACTTAGGGTTTCAAGTATTTGGTCCTTATTTAAAACAATCAATTTACATGCTCATTAATCTCTTAAATGCATTCCCTAATGTTCTATTAACATACATATAACATCATATCAACAAAATTTCTTAATCCAAGATTTGGGTCAAAATGACCTCACCTTAAACCACTTGATTCCCATCACCCTTCAAGTCTTCAATACTTACTTTTTCTTCTCCTTAACGTTTGTGAGGTGATTTCATTTGCTTCTTCTTTGGAGAAATGCTCTTCTCTCTTTCTTCTTCTCTTCATTCTTCTTTTTTTCCTTCCTCCTACGTTTCTTTTCTTTCTCTCATATCTTGAGGATATATGAATATTGTCTCTATTTATAATAGGGCTGAAATGGGTAATTTGTAATGTTTTAATTTTGAGAAAAACTAGAATTTTGGATAAAAATGTAAAATTTTCTAGATAGGTCTGCATGTACTATTTTTCTGAAATTTCGAAATGTATTTTAGACCTGCTTCTGGTTTGAATTTAGAAAAATGTTCAACATGGAAGTTGTAGATCCTGATCTCAGATTTTTGAAAATATAAATTTCATAAAATAGGAGTTCGTATAAGAAACTTACGGTCCAAATACCATGGGCTGTCCGGAGTGGAATATTATACCGTTTCGTATCAAAATTTCAGGGATTTCACCGATTGTCCCCAAAGTCCTTTCATGAATGTATATGTGTTCAAACATAATTTATATTATGTAACACTCGTCCCACGATGTAACAGTAGTCTATATTTTCGGTCGTTACAAATTATCCCCCATTAAATAGGATTTATCCTCGAATTTTTTTCTGGGGTCTAAGTCGCGGATTCGTCTTAGTTCGAGAATATCTTGTTTTTCTGCTATATTTATCTTCCATACATTTCTTTATGCTCTTCTGTTTGAGACTTACTATTAAAACTTCTGAGAAACTCTCGGCATACTTGTACGTACTTCTTTAAAGTTCGTAGCCTTAGTGAACTTCTACTTAGTACTTTACACTTACCTTTATACTATATATTCGTGACTTGTCGTCTTTCTAATCTTAGTTTCATTCTGATTTGGAACCTTTATACCTCCAGTCATGACAGTAATAATTCCTAAATATCATTAGGAACTTTTGTTACTCTTTATGTTTAAAGTATCCCCATAGTACTTTATATTATAACCAATAACTTTCACTTTACCTTGACATGTGTATACTTTGGGTTTTTCAGCTATTCTACTTAAATAACTTTATAAGATATACCTTATTTTAACATTTATTATCGTATCTTAACTAACTATTTGACCCTCTCAGTTTCTTCCTTACTAAATCTCTTCTGCTTATAAGCTTCCTCCTTCGAGTTCCCACATATACGACTATCTCTGGGTTTAGGACTTTATGACTTCTAGCTAACCTCTCCAAGTACTCTTACTGTCAACTGATGGTTCTCATATTTAGGACGTTACATCAGGGTAGTTTTCTCTGGTGATTCTTCTTGATTGGCTAAGGAGTTCTGGGGCAAGGTATCTATACTAAGCCTGATTATATACGCCTTTATGCAAAAGCTATGTTCTTTATTACTATGTTGACATTGGTTATACTGTTCTGGTTTACTCTTCTGCACTTTTGATTTCTTTACTAGCACCGATACGGTTACTGTCTTTCACACGACTTGTTCTTTATGCTTGGTTGCATTCTAGGATATCTCCCTTTTTGTTGTTCCCATAGTCTTGCTCAGCTGAGTGGCGTTAATCGGATATACAAAAGTATACACGACTTGTAAATCTTATCTTCACCCGAGGTCCGTTTACGTATATTATACCTTGATGATTCAGTCACTGTGCTGAATGAAAACATTACAACAAACTCATCTCCTCGACCTCATTATGTACTACATATCTACTAAACCACTCATACCCGTGGCTAAGGCCATCCCAAACTCGTGGTGGTTCGGTTAACTTAAACTATGACTAAATACTTCTCAGAGATCGCATGAGTTAAAACATAATAGAACTTGGGTTCTATTCCAACACTTAGAGATCTCACTGTGATGTACTTCTGTGTTCGCTTACTAAGTATTCTTCTCATATTGTCATCTCACCTTAACAGTTATACTTCCAAATCTTATGGTTAGTGTTATTTTTTCCTTTTATCCTGCTATATTCTATGCCTGAAATTTCTGTAATCTAATGATTTGGTATCCTTCACGGGTTCATCTATTTTCTGGGGGAAACTTTGAGGTGAATACCGAGGTCCATCTCTACTGCTGTGATCTATCAAGGGTTGGGAGGGTGGGGATTGGTTCTGACGCCTTCCTGGTGGTGGTGATCTCATCAGCTACCCATGTTGTGGTTGCGCGTTCTGTTCATCTATAAATCTGGAACTCCCATGTTTACTAGTGTCGGCTCCCACACTAAGATACTTCTACTAGGTACTTCATCATGTTGCTTTTATACTCATTCCTACTAGTTTCTGTTGCTTAACCCTCTTAAGTCATTACTCTTTTTCAAAATTTTACTATACTCTATTTTTTATTCCTCTTTATGAAGTCTACTCCGCTACTTAGATTTTCTTCTCATCTTAGTTCTTTGAACTCCCTATATCTTTACTCCACTGGGAACTTCATTAACTTTGATTACCTAGGACATCTCCACTATATTTTCTTGGTTTGGGTGCTACTTTCTTCTAGTTCTTCTTTCTTAATACAATGAGACTATTATGAGTTGTATATTGTATTCCTGAGAGTCGCTCTCTCCAATTCCTTTGTACTTTTTAGTTCTTACTCCCTTAGGGATTTCCAATTCAACAATGGCTTCCAGATTTGGGCTCGACTTATTGTGACTCTGAACTATTCTATCTCATGCTCCTATCTATATCCTTTGAACTTCTTAAGTTAGCTATCTAGCCTTTTCTCGACTCGTTTATCATGTGAAATACACCACTTTGCCGGTTCTTCTCCTTACTGGGCTCTCAGTATACTGGTGAATACTTGCTTTCTTTGGAGATCTGAAAAATACTCATTTTTGTTAACTGTCCAAGTCCAACGATGGTCTGATTGGGTGCCTATACACCTACTGGGGGTTAGAACTACTTAATAGAAGAGTTATCACTCATACTGTCAGAATCTGCGTTGACTACTCCAAGTCTTAAAGTTCTTATAACTCTAATAAACTATGTTGAGGTTTCCATTTATATTACTGTCTCAAGCCACATTATCCATTGTTACTATATACACTGTAGTTCCTTATTGATTCCCATAGCTTTCTTTATTATTTATTTCCATAACTTATTCTTCAGTTCCATATTGTGATTCCCAGGCTAGTGATGGCTTATTCTCATTGACTACTTCCTAGGTTTCTACTCTCTGCTCTTGCTATAGGCTACAGCTACACCGTTTAATCTTACCGTTCATGCTGGTATTCTTTGCTAACTTCTGATTGTCTCCCATCTCATAAATCTATCATTTTTAAACCTTCCAGAATCTATATTAGTATTGGTCCGATCTATGGATTTCCGTAGGTACTACCAACTTATCCATTTTGACTTGAGTCGGGTTCTTTCTTTTCTATCTCTTGAAACCTCCTTAGTTATTATCTGGATGGTCTATCATTTCAATGCTTTCTGTTTCTTACTTAGGATAAATTCTCATCGAACTTACTTACGGGCTATCTTTACCTAGGCTAGTATAGGGTGAAGTAGAAATCTACGTCTCAATAGGTGTCGGCGTCCTTGTTCTAATACTTTTTTCCTGATAGAGTGTTTACTCATGCAAGGTAGGTATGGAATAGACTCTGTCATGACCATTTCTTTGACTGGTATGGCTAAGAGATGAGGATCTAGGTAGATCGGGACTTTATCTATTAGATTCCTACATTAAGGTAATTAGTCATCTCTACTTACGACCTTCACTTATTCGCCTGCGGGCCTGGGTTTGGGGATCTAAAATCTCTGTACACTTATTGACATCTATTGAAACTTCCATGTCAAATCCTGAGTTCTTGCTTTTTTTATCTTTCTGTCTATCCTTCGTTACTCGAGAGGTTTACTATCTATAAGAGGTGTTTAAGGCTATTTAGTCTTCTTAAAGGAATTTTCTAATAAGGGAATGAATCTTAGTAGAGTGGAAGGAATCTTGC
>SKCR01040127.1:0-104260 GCA_019454045.1 Zanthoxylum bungeanum | reverse complement strand
GGAAACCTTTTGAAGGATGTTTAAAACATCCTGATGGTTTTGTCGTACCAAAACTAGCAAACAAGTTTGCGGGTTATTCAATCCATGCTTGGATTGAGGCAAGCATTGAGTTCTAGGAATTACTATTTTGATGTAATCATAATGGTGTATGATTTAATTCAAAATGAAATGATTCTTGTGTATATAAGAAGGTTAGTGGGAGCGCACTGACAATGAATGTCCTGAATAATAAAGATGATGTATATCATTTCTTGGAAATGATATTCCCATAAAATAATTGGTGAAAGCTTGGCTTTTGACAAAATTCTCCATAGAATTCTTAGGAGTAACAACCTTTATTCTAGGAATGATGATCTACTGGGATATATTTAAGTTGTTAACACTCTCTGGGAAATTGTACATTAAAAATGTACGTGACCTGGTATCTCATATGCTTTGAGCACATGGAGTCACAATCAGGCCAATCCAAGTGATAGTCACTGGATTGAAGTTAATATTATGCTTAGTATCTTAGAGAACTAAGCATGATATCTTAAATTATGGAGATTGAGAACTTGAAGTGACTGGGATCACTGTTGCAAGTTTCCAAACCGATAAAACAAACGGTACTATACAGTTTGAATAACGGAACAGTGAGCTGGAAATCTTCCAAGCAAGATACTGTTACCGTATAAACAACAAATACGGATCATTGCTGCAGCTGAGGCAGCAATAGAAGCCATTTGGGTCGATAATATAATCTAATTAGATTAGATTATATCTAATATGATAATGAAAGTGGAAGCCATTTGTTTGTGTGTTTATTAAAAGTGTTATGTAATTGGGTAGAAGTAATATAAGTGCTAGCTTGAGAGAGAAAGGGAGAGATTTGATCTAGGATCAATGTGTAAAGTATCCATCCGCATATCATTATTCATTCATCACAACCATGTATTCACACAAGCATGTTATCAATCAATCTAATCAAATTAATTAATCTGATAATTAGTGATCATCCAATGTTCAAACAACGATTTGATTTTTGTGCGAGTCAAACTCGTTTTGCGAATAAGTACTCAAAGTACGAATTCTCGAATTAAATTAAACTACATCATTTAATCCAATTTAATATGTATTTAATACTAATTCATTATTCAATTCCAAATTAAATATTACACTTTATTAATAAACCTTTTCGACTTAAATTCCAAATTTAATCGTTACGGGTCTCAAAGCCCGATTATCATCCAATGTCAGTTTAATTCGAGTCCAATGGGCTTTCAATTAATTTCTTTAAGGCATGGGCTTTGGCAAAATATTATAAAATTCTGCCCACTTTGGGCGTGACATAAAGAAAGAAATAATGGAAGACCACTTTTGGCAAATGGCCAAGAGAGAGAGCCAATATATTGCTCTTCACGTGAGCAACAAAGAGAAATGGGAAAAGTGTTGTCAAATTTTAATTGATTTACAATAAATCAAATACATCTTTTGGCTTTCAAAGTCAAACTTAATAAAGCCATAATGCTCCACTCACCCTATAAATATATTATATTATAGTTGGTGGAAACATCCACCAACAACTATCATTTAAATAATGATAGTGGTGGTCCCACCACCTGATATATAAAATATTATAATAATATAATATTATTAGTGGGTCCCACCGAATATTATATTCCAAATACAATTCGGTATTTGCGGCAACGCGACGAGGCTCGGGTTCGGTCTCGTTAATTCCGAATTAAAGAATGTTCTGTTGCGACGTAAATAATAATGCCTCGCAAAATTATAAAGTCGCTCGCAAATTAATTCTGAATTAATTCGCTTGCCCGAAATTAAAATCTAATTTTAACTTTGCGTCGAAATCTAATTTCCGCTAATATATCAAATATATTATTTTATCGATTAATTCCAAATTAATAGTTCTCTCTTTAAATAATATTTTATCCCAGATAAAAACATCTCCGTAATTAATCCCAGATTAATTTTCTCTCTCATCAAATTAATCCCAGATTAATATAGAGTGCGAGTCATACGTCATAGGTGAATCTTCGGGAAGCGACCCATGAGATCTCCGGATAAAAACACTTCTAAAGAAACCTCATTTACATTGAGGGGAATAGGTGAGAAGAGAATATAAGTGCTAGCTTGAGAGAGAAAGGGAGAGATTTGATCTAGGATCAATGTGTAAAGTATCCATCCGCATATCATTATTATTTATTTTCATATGCGCTTTATTATGTATTTAGAATGCAATGTTTAAGGGTGTATGATGATGAGACCTTAACAAAGATAATAAATTGGTTGCCAATTTACACGTAAAAAAACCCTCAATCATATAAGCGTTTTTCCTTCCATTGAGTGATTCTTACTCAAGATCCTAGAGTGGCATTGGGTTGTTGGCCAAAGTCAAGCCCTTTGTCCGTCAAAGATGTGTTTGAATCACGAGAGTTTTGTTCCATATCGGTGTCTTGTCCAAGTTGTGGTTTGTTGGCCAAAGTCAAGACCACTTATTGTCACTCGACATTGATTACGAAGCTTTCCATGGTCAATGGGTCGCGCTTGATTGGGATCATTAGGTTTGTTGTGCCAAAGCCAAGGCTTAGTTGATTCAGAGGAAAAAGGTTAGGGAATATATTCGATATATTGGCATATATAAGATATATGTTTAGGATTGGAAATCCACCTACTGGATCTAGGAATTGTTGGATCCAATTGATCTTCGAGATCTACCTAGTTAAATATCACACAATTTGTTGGCCAAAGTCAAGATTGTGTGTTATTTAACGGGATCCTAGCCCACTAGGAAACACGTTTCTCGAGTACTCGACAGAGGGTTAGAGGCTCGCCGAAAAATAGTGGGAGGCAAGTATTAGATTTGCAATACTCGTTTAATTACTCGCCATACGCGCTCAAACAAATATCATTCGTTATATAAATTAAATGTTAGTTGGACTAATATTTAAATTGTTGTTTTAAAATATAGTTGGACTATATACAAACTTATTCAATATATAGTTGATTTTATAATTGGATTATAGTAATCAATGTAATTAAGGTTAATTAATTTAAATTATATTTGATTATATAGTTGGACTATGATAATCATTATAATAAATAGTACCACAAATCGTTGATTAAATAGTTGGACTATTAGAGTCAAGATTAAATTGAAAGATTAACATTTAAAACATAATCCTAGGGAAAATGTATTTAAATGGTTTAATTTTCAAATTGGGAATAATTTCAGGATGGTCATAGAAATAAATAATAAGTTACTTTATTCGATAAAATAACCTATTATGCTTAAGTCTAGAATTAGACATGAAGGAATTAAAGAAAGGGCAAGGCTCTAACTTTGAAGAATGTTTGTCAAGGTTATGTTCACTACTAATATTAAAATTGGATTTTAAGTACTTAGTGTGGTACATAAAATATATGGATTGAGGTTCAGAATCTGCTATGAGTAGGATACTGACTTCAAGCTGAGATTGCTCTGTAAATCGGAAACGGGACGAAAGTTGCTGTTTCGACCATAGATATCTAAGTTTAGGAACTACCAATCTGGTATGTACTTAAGTTAGGGAACGGTTATAATGTAACTAGTTTGACTAGAGACATTATCTCTATATCAGTGTTAAATCCATTATGGATAAACCTTTATATTCTAGAACACTAAAGTGTTTCATTATATAAAGATGATATTGAGATAAACACATTAGATGTGAGTAACAGAATTTATATTTTGAATATAAATAAAATCTCAAACATATAAAATGACAAATAAATAGCTCAAACTGATTTGATCAGTAGAAACTTATTTGTGGCATTGTAGTCTGGGACACAATTAGACAAGACTCGTATATCCACACTTTTGAAGAGTGGGTACTAGGACTAATTTGACTATTCAAATAAAGTCTGCGAATCTAGTTTATTAGGTAAAATACCTAAAACACTATTTTCTTGGTAATAGTGAAAGTACCACCGACCTGTTAGCCCTATTCATGGTGAAGTAAGTGGGCCCATATCTAGCAATGCTAGATGTGGATATGAATATTTCGTGACCTTAACGCATGTGGCATTATGTTATAGTTTTGTGTTTATTTTGAAGAACACAAATCGGAAACTTTAAAGTTTCGACACGAAATAGACAAACAGATCAACTAAAGTATAAAACCATCACGGTGAGACCGTAATTAAAATACTTAAGCAATAAGTTTCTTAAATACTTGAAAGAGTATATCATTCTTTTAAATGAGGACTCCTCCTGGGACACGTCAGTTTGACGGTGTGTCCATACGGAAAAAACCAAATTTTGTTGGACATGATAAGGTTGATCATGAGTCACTCTGAGCTACCATTTCCTTCAACGGATATGCATTAATAGTGCAAAACTTATTTAGAATAAGGTTCCATAAAAATCTGTTTGACAGAATTCATATTAGATATAAACAGGAAAGAAACATGGTTTCACACTCCTGATGATTTGGGAATGCTGGGCATATGTTTGGATGATACCAAATATGAACCCAAATTGGATAAGTGCCAATTATAGGTTATCTTGGTGAAAACCATAAGAATAGTACTTATACATCTCACATGAGAACAATGTAAATGTTGTTCACCATGCGGTCTTCCTAAGAGGAATACCAATATGCAGTGGTAAGTGGGAGGATGGAATAACTCGATGAAAATCAGAGTAATACTGTTCTAGGCATGAAGTCCTTTATGGAACACATATAGTTCATCATGGATGAATCTATACCATTAACCATCGAATACACATTAAACCAACGTATAAAGCTAGGCTTTTAACGAAAAGGTATCGTTGTCAACATAGTGTTGATTACGATTCAAACTTTTACCTGTTGCCACGGTAAATCTATTTGGACAATGCTTGTTGATGCTGCATGTTTCATTTATGAAATATGGTAGCTAAACGGAAAATCTCTTTCCTGAAAAGGAAACCTTTTGGAGGATGTTTAAAACATCCTGATGGTTTTGTCGTACCAAAACTAGCAAACTAGGTTTGTGGGTTATTCGATCCATGCTTAGGATTGAAACAAGCATTGAGTTCTTGGAATTACTGTAATCATAATGGTATATGATTTAATTCAAAACAAAATGATTCTTGTGTATATAAGAAGGTTAGTGGGAGCGCACTGACAATGAATGTCCTGAATAATAAAGATGATGTATATCATTTCTTGGAAATGATATTCCCATAAAACAATTGGTGAAAGCTTGGCTTTCGACAAAATTCTCCATAGAATTCTTAGGAGTAACAACCTTTATTCTAGGAATGATGATCTACTGGGATATATTTAAGTTGTTAACACTCTCTGGGAAATTGTACATTAAAAATGTACGTGATCTGGTATCTCATATGCTTTGAGCATATGGAGTCACAATCAGGCCAATCCAAGTGATAGTCACTGGATTGAAGTTAATATTATGCTTAGTATCTTAGAGAACTAAGCATGATATCTTAAATTATGGAGATTGAGAACTTGAAGTGACTGGGATCACTGTTGCAAGTTTCCAAACCGATAAAACAAACGGTACTATACAGTTTGAATAACGGAACAGTGAGCTGGAAATCTTCCAAGCAAGATACTGTTACCGTATAAACAACAAATACGGATCATTGCTGCAGCTGAGGCAGCAATAGAAGCCATTTGGGTCGATAATATATCTAATTAGATTAGATATAGTTCTGTTAGCTGCTGAGCAAGGCGTCAGCATAGACTAAAGAAATAATGGTCTCATCAACGATCCAGATATATACTTCTATATTCATCTGATACGTTCGGATCATACATCGTGGTGATGTGATGATCGAATAAATTACATCAGACGATAATCATGAAAATCCGCTGACGAAAACTTTTTTCTCAACAGTTTGAGCGAACCGTACATAGTTCGGGTGTAAGACACTCGAGTGACTGGCTATAGGCCAAGTGGGAGATTGTTGGACAGTTATGACCCATAGCGTCACTATTTGTACAGATCATGGTGTTGTTGTACAAATTAACTATGTGACAAGGAAATTGCACTCTCATCATTTGTGATTAGATCACCATAGATGTATAAATGAAGAGAGGTCCATATGATTAGTTCCTGGATTGAGATGATATGAGACAGTATCAGTCCACGAAGGATTAATCATTAAATATCCCTAGTCGTAGTATTATCGAGACAGGACATCGATAATGCAGAATAGGCTAGTATTGTACTTGTGCGCGTTGTGAGGGCACAACGGCATAGTTCTCATATATTTAAGTATAGGATACTTATGCAAGTGCGATAGGAGGTTGTGTTTCACCGATGGTACAGGAAACAGCTTCGCTCTGGATAGACCCCCTCGGAGTCCCATTGGTAGTATGACTGTGTGTCTATGGGAGTCCGAAATCAGGGTAGGTGTATTTGGTCTTAACCTGAGACTTGCACCGCTAATACTTACGACAATCAATATACTTTGGTTGAGGTCGTCCAGGGCTTTAACCGGTTCTGTGTACGCCAATTCTGGGTATATTGAGAATCGTAGAGTATTGGGTGTGATGTCAAGACGGAAGTATCACTCCAGTCATAGTGGAGATGATGTCACATAGGATACGGTATTAGTACTCTTAAGTGCTGCGCGGCCATCGGGATATTATTACTAGGTCATTTATATCCGATTATAGAGACTAGTTACCAGACATCCGACATGTGTTTCGTACGGGGCAGACACAATACCAGCCCCAGGCCTAGCACGTGACTATCCGATACTGGATCGATATGCACGATACTTTATATACTACGCCTGATAAAGATCACATATTCTTGTAAGAATATTTCTGGAGAATTGGGAAGGCATGACGCTTTGCTAGAAGCCAACCGTGTCTTGTAAATCGGTAAGAATGTGGTACTAGGTATGCACGTATTCGGATATCCCGATAATCGCATTTACTGCCAACAGAAATGTCCATATGATTAGTTCCGGATTGATAAGATATGAGTCAGTATCAATCCACGAAGGTTTAATCATTAAATATCCCTAGTCGTAGTATTATCGAGATTGGACATCGATAATGCGTAAAAGACTAGTATTACACTTGTGTGCGTTGTGGGAGCATAAAAGCATAGTTCTCATATATTTGGGTATAAGATACTCATGCAAGTGTAATAGGAGGTTGTGTTTACCGATGGTACGGAAACAGCTTCGCTCTGGATAAACCCCTCGGAATTCCATTGGTAGTATGACTATGTGTCTATGGAAGTCCGAATCAGGGTAGGTGTATTTGGTCTTAACCTGAGACTTGCACCGCTAATACTTGCGACAATCAATATACTTTGGTTTTGGTCATTCAGGGCTGTAACAGGTTCTGTGTACGCCTCTTTTGGGTATATTGAGAATCGTATTGTATTGGGTGTGATGTCGAGATGGAAATATCACTCCAGTCATAGAAGAGATGATGATCACGTAGGATACGGAACTGGTTCTCTTATATACTGCAGTCATCGAGATAATATGACTAGGTTATGATTATCCGATATAGATACTAGTTACCAGAGATCCGATATGTGCTTCGTACGGGGCATACACATTTCCAGCCCCAAGCCTTGCACGTGACATCCGATGCTGGATCGAAATACGCAATACTACGTATACTACGCCTGATATAGATCACATATTCCTTTAAGAATATTTCTGGAGAATTGGGTAGGCACGGTGCTTTGCTAGAAGCCAAGCATGTCTTGTAAATCGGTAAAAACGTAGTGAATAGTGATTTTACTTGGCTTAATTATTTAATTACGTCGCAACAGAAAATTCGTTAATTTGGAATTAGCGAACCCGAGCCCGGGAGTGTTTGCGGGTGCACTCGCATTTCGAATTCAAGTGTTGCCCACAAGTCACATCAAGCGTCAAATCACTAGTCAATCGATTGATGTGATGACTAGTCACTTTGAGTGATTTGACAACTTGTCATGAGTGATGTGAATAGTGATGGAAGTGGTTGGCTTTAATGCCTTGACTTTTTGTATTGGGAAATTGTTTTTTATATTTTGATTTTTGGAAAATCAATAACTAAAACACTTAACACATTTTCCTCTCTCTTTCTCTTCAACACACACGGTTTGGAACCATTTCCCTCCTCTCCCTCTCTCGGCTTTGAAGCCATTTCTTTCTTCCATGGCCGAATGGATCAAGGATTAACATGGTGATTTTTATGGCAAAAATCACCAAGAGCTAGCACTCAAAAGAGGACATACAAAGGTGATAGGGAATCTTTTTCATGAGCATGGAATCACCAAATAAATCTTGGAGCTTGGAGCATCAATGGAGGACACCATGGCCGAAAATTAGAGCACATTTTGGAGCAGAAAATCGTGAGCTTCCATGGATGAAAGCTTGAAGATTTTCGTTGTTCCTCGCATTGCCTCAACCGATCGTTGTAAGTATGATTCCGCCATGCTTTTACGAGTATTCACATGTTATTTTCATTGCTTGATTTGATCCTTGGGACCTTAGAGAAAACCAACATTGGTATCTTGAGCCATTTGAGCATGAAAATGATTTAGGGTTAAAATTGGGTAAATTCAATTTGAGCATGATTTGATGAAATTGTTTGATTGAGTATGCTTGAATGATGTTTAATTGAAGTTGGATTTGATCAATTTCATGAAAAGTTGATTGGATCAATTTTTGCCCAATATCTTGGCTTGGCCGAATGGTATAATGCCCTATAGTCTTGGTATTTTTTGTGTTTTTGATCATTGGATGAGTTGGAAAACATTGGGTAATGTTGATTGTAGATTTAATTGGATTGAAACTGAATCGGACAAATAAAACCCCAAAATGCCGAGACATGTTAGCATGGTAAATGAGTTGATTTTTGATTCAATTGTGTTGGACACTAATTGATGATAATGAGCATAATTAATTGTACAAATTTTTGTTTTGGAAATGTTAATTTGGGTAATTAATTATGGTATACACTTTAATTAATTTGATTATGAAATTTGGAATTTTGAAATTAATTAATTGGGCTTATTTTGGAATTGGGCCTTAAAAGTTGTAATTGGGCTTATTGGGCTTGGTTGTACCAAGATTGGTTTAGGCTAAATTGGTTGGATCCAATTGGGTCCAAAACCATATCCATAAAGTCCAATTATGACTTAATGGACCTTTAATTTTAATTGGGCCTAAATTGGTTTCTTGGCAAATAAGGGTGATTCCTTAAATGGGCTTTGGTATTTGGGTTTGACCCATATTGACCAAAAGTCCATGCCTTAGAAATTAATTGAAAGCCCATTGGACTTTAAATTAAATTGACATTGGATGTTAATCGGGCTTTGAGAACCGTAACGATTAGATTTGGAATCTAAGCCGTAAAAGTACATTAAATGTGTAAATATTTAATTTGGAATTAAATAAATGAATTAGTATTAAATACAAATTAAATTGGATTTAATGTTGTAGTTTAATTTAATTCAAGAATTCGTACTTTGAGTACTTATTCCCAAAACGAGTTTGACTCGCGCAAAATCAAATCATTGTTTGAACATTGGATTGACATTAATATTCAGATTAATTAATTGGATTAGATTGATTGATAACATACTTGTGTGAATACATGGTTGTGATGTATGAATAATGTATATCGGATGGATATTAGATGGGTGAGGGCAATTTTGGAAATTATTGTAATAAATTTAGAATTTATTAATTGGACCTGCGTGTCCAGCCTATTACCTCCTTACTCTGTGTATTTCTCTTCTCACATATTCCCCTCAATGTAAATGAGGTTTCTTTAGAAGTGTTATGTAATCGGGTAGAAGTAATACTTGTGCTAGCGGGAGAGAGGAAAGAGAGAGATTTGTTCTAGGAACAATGTGTTTAAATATCCATCCGCATATCATTATTATATTTATTTATATGCGCCTTATTATGTGTTTAGAATGCATGTTTAAGGGTGTATGATGATGAGACCTAACAAAGATAATTAATTGGTTGCCAATTACACGCGAAAAACCCTCACTACATATTAAGCATTTTTCCTTCCATTGAGTGATTCTTACTCAAGATCCAAGACTGGCATTGGTTTGTTGGCCAAAGTCAAGACCTTTGTCCATCGAGGATATGTTTGAATCATGAAGGCTTTGTTCCATATCGGTGTCTTGTCCAAGTTGTGATTTGTTGGCCAAAGTCAAGATCACTTCTTGTCCATCGACATTGATTAAGAAGCTTTCCATGGTCAATGGGTTCCGCTTAACTGGGATCACTAAGTTTGTTGTGCCAAAGCCAAGGCTTAGTTGATTCAGAGGAAAAAGGTTAGGCAATATATTGGAAATATTGGCATATATTAGATATATGTTTCGGACTTGGATGTCCACCTACTAGATCTAGGAATTGGATGGGATCCAATTGATCTTAGAGATCTACCTAGTTAATTATCATACAATTTGTTGGCCAAAGTCAAGATTGTGTATTATTTAACGGGATCCTAGCCCACTAGGAAACAAGGTTTCCCGAGTACTCCACAAAGGGTTAGAGGCTCGCCGAAAAATAGTGGGAGACAAGTATTAAATTTGCAATATTCCTTTAGTTACTTGCCATACGCGCTCATTTCAAATATTTCGTCAAATAAATTATTTATTAGTTGGACTAATATTTAATAGTTGTTTTAATTAAACAGTTGGACTGTATTCAAACTATTTCATTTATAGTTGATTATATAATTGGATTATAGTAATCAATATATTTGAATTAACCATTTTAATTAATAGTTGATTTTATAATTGGATTATAGTAATCAATATAATTGAATTTAATCAATTAATTATAGTTGATTATATAGTTGGACTATAGTAATCATTATAATGAATAGTACCTAAAATCGTTGATTAAATAGTTGGACTATTAGAATCAAGATAATTGAAATATTGGTGTTTAAAACATAATCCTGGGTGAAAATGTATTTAAACGACTTTAATTTTCAAATTGGGAATAAAATCTCAGGATAGTCCTGAAAACTGAGTAGTTAATCTATTTGATAGAATAACATCTTAGGCCTAAGCCCGGAGTTGAGCAAATAAGTAGAACATGATATTTGGAATAATCATGTGATGATCACTTTAGTGCTTAATCTGATAATGCTTGCCAAATAAACTCCTTAATTTCTTAATCAGAACTAAGGATTAGATCCTTATAATATGATATTGAAATTGAAGGATCTTCATAGATCTATTCTTAGATCTTGGAAGTATTAAATTTCCAATAAGGCAAGAAGCGCAAGGCGCACCTTATTTCAACATTCTAGAATGCCAAGGCTTGTCCAAAGGCTTCTGGGGTGTGTGAAAAGGGCAAAGGTAAAATCTTTATAATCTTCTGGGAAGACATAGGACATATCCCAAGATGTCTGTCTAAATTGTACCAAATGGGATCACAGAAGCGTGACTTCCGTATGGACAAGGCAGACATGAAGGAATTGAAGACGGGCAAGGCTCTGACTTCAAATATGTTTGTCATAAATTTGTTCACTACTAGTATTAAAATTGGATTTTAGATACTAAAAGTGGTACATAAATATGTACTGGTGTACAGTATCTGCTGATTAGCAGGATACTGACTTCAGTTGAGATTAATCTGCGAATTGGAAACGGGATGAGAGTCGTTGTTTTAACCATAGATACATAAGTTTAGGAACTACCCTTCGGGTGTATACTTAAATTAGGAAACTGTTACAATGTAACTAGTTTGACTAGAAACATTATCTCTATATCAGAGTATAATCCGTTGCAGATATACCTTTATATTCTAGAACACTAAGGTGTTTTATTAAATAAAGATGATATTGAGATAAACACATTAGATGTGAATAACATTATTTATATTTTGAATATAAATAAATCTCAAACATATAACATGGCAAATAAATAGCTCAAACTGAATTAATCAGTTGAGACTTATAAGTGGCATTGTTGTCTGGGACACAATTGACAACCCGTATATCCACACTTTCGAAGAGTGGATACTAGGACGTATTTGATTCTATTCAAATAATGTCTACGAATCTAGTTTATTAGGCAAAGTGCTTAAAACACCTTTTACTTGGTAAAAGTACAAGTGCCACTGATCTGTTAGCCCTCGTTCATAGTGACGTAAGTGGGCCCATGTCTAGCTAGGCTAGAGCTGGATATGAATATTTCGTGACCTTTACGGATGTGGCATCGCGTTATGGTTATGTGTTTCTTTTGAAACACAAATCGGAAACTTTTAGAGTTTCGATACGAAATAGACGAACAGATCGGCTAAAGTATTAAACTGTCATGGTTAGACCATGATGAAAATACTTAAGCAATAAGTTTCTCATATAATTGAAAGAGTATAGTATTATTTAAATGAGGACTCCTCCCGGAACACGTCAGTTTGACAGTGTGTCTGAAGGGAGAAACTGAATTTTGTTAGACATGATAAGGTTAATCATGAGTCGCTCTGAGCTACCATTTCCTTCAACATGATAAGCTTTAAACAGTACAAAACTTATTTTGAATAAGGTTCCATAAAAATCTGTTAGAAAGACTTCATATTAGATATGTACAAGAAGAAACTGGGTTTTCACATTCCTGAAGATTTGGGTATGCTAGGCATATGTTTGGATGATACCAAACTAGAACCCAAATCGGATAAGTGCCTAATAATGGTTATCCTAGGGAAACCAAAGTATAGTACTTATACAGCTTACAAGAGAACAATTTAATTGTTGCTCGCCATGTGGTTTTCCTAAGAGGAATACCTATATGCAGTGGTAAGTGGGAGGAAAGTAAAACTCGATGAAAATCGAAGTAATACTGTTCCAGGCACCGATTCCTTAATGGAACACAAATAGTTCATCAAGGATGAAACTATACCAATAATCTTCGAATACACAAGAACCGCGTTAGTCGGAGAGAGTCAGAAAACAACCTGGGAGGTATGGGTTTCTGATCTTACCTCATAAAGATGTCAATCTTATTGAGGAATACGAACTAACTACGTATGAGGAAGTGATACAAGGTATCGACTCCCTATTATGGCAAAGTGCCATGATATCTGAAATGGATTCCATGTATACCAACCAAGTTTGGATACTAGTTGTTGTACCAGAAGGCATTGTGCCTATTGGTACTATATAAGTCTTCAAGGAAGACATACATGGAATGCAACATACCAACGTACTAAGCTAGGCTTGTAGCGAAAATGTATCGTTATCAACATTGTGTCGATTACGACGAAACCTTTTACTCGTTGCCATTGTTAAATCTATTTGGATAATGCTTGCTAATGATGCATGTTTCATTCATGAAATATGGCAGCTGAATGCCAAAACCGCTTTCCTTAACGGAAACCTTTTGGATGATGTTTACAACATCCTGGCGGTTTTTTCGTACCAAAACTAGTAAACAGGGTTTGCAGGTTAATTCGATCCATGTATGGATTGAAGCAAGCATTGAGTTCTTGGAACTATCTTTTTGATGTAATCATAATGGTATATGGTTTAATTCAAAATGAAATGATTCTTGTGTATATAAGGAGGTTAGTGGGAGCGCACTGACAGTGAATGTCCTATATAAATGATGACATGTCATTTCTTGGAAATGATATTTCTCATAAAACTATCGGTGAAAGCATGGCTTTCATGAAAATTCTCCTTAGAATTCTTGGGAGAAACAACCTTTATTCTAGGAAAAGATCTGCTGGGATAGATTTAAAAGGTTGTTGATAATCTCCGAGAAATCGTACATTGAAAAATGTACGCGACCTGGTGTCTCATACGCTTTGAGCATATGGAGTCACATTAAGGCCAATCCAAGTGATAGTCACTGGATTGAAGTTAAGAACCTCCTTAAGTATTTTAGAGGAACTAAGGATGCTTTCTTATACTATGGAAAAGGAGAACTTGAAGTGACTGGGAGCACTGCTGCAAGTTTCCAAAACTGATAAATCGACTATGAGTCGTAACAACGGTACTATAAAGTTTGAATAACGGAACAGTGAGCTAGAAATCTTCCAAGCAAGATACGGTACCGTTACGAAAAACACAAAAGTGGATTATTGCTGTAGCTGAGGCAGCAATAGAAGCCTTCTGGATTAATAATAATCATAATTAGATTATGAGTAGTTCTGTTAGCAGTTGAGCTAGGCTACAGCGCAGGTTAATGAATTAATGGTCTCATTAACGATCTAGATATATACTTCAAATATTCATCTGATTCGTTTGGATCATACATCGTGGCGATGTGATGATCGTATAAATCGCATCAGATGATAATCATGCAAATCCGCTGACGAAAGTCTTTCCTCAGCAGAAGTTTGAGCGAACCGTACATAGTTCAGGTGTAGGACACTTGAGTGATTGGCTATAGGCCAAGTGGGAGATTGTTGGACAGTTATGACCCATAGCATCACTATTTGTACATATCATGGTGTTGTTGTACAAATTAACTATGTGACAAAGGAAATTGCTCTTTTATCATTTGTTATTAGATCACCAAGATATATAAATGATGAAAGGTCCATATGATTAGTTCCAGATTTATAAGATATGAGACAGTATCAATCCACGAAGGTTTAATCATTAAATATCCTTAGTCGTAGTATTATCGAGACAGGACATCGATAATGCGAATAGACTAGTATTGCACTTGTGCGCGTTGTGAGGGCCATAACGTCATAGTTCTCATATATTTGAGTATAGGATACTCATGCAAGTGTAATAGGAGGTTGTGTTTACCGATGGTACGGAAACAGCTTCGCTCTGGATAGACCCCTCGGAATTCCATTGGTAGTATGACTATGTGTCAATGGAAGTCCGAATCAGGGTAGGTGTATTTGGTCTGAACTTTAGACTTGCACCGCTAATACTTGCGACAATCAATATACTTTGGTTTTGGTCGTCCAAGGCTTTAACAGGTTCTGTGTACGCCTCTTCTGGGTATATTGAGAATCGTAGTGTATTGGGTGTGATATCGAGACAGAAGTATCACTCCAGTCATAGTGGAGATGATGATCACGTAGGATACGGAACTGGTTCTCTTATATGGTCAGTCATCGGGATAATATGATAGGTCATGATTATCCGATATAGAGACTAGTTACCAGAGATCCGATATGTGCTTCGTACGGGGCAGACACATTTCCAACCCCAGGCCTTGCACGTGACATCCGATGTTGGATCGAAATACGCAATACTACGTATACTACGCCTGATATAGATCGCATATTCCAGTAAGAATATTTCTTGAGAATTGGGTATGCATGATGTTTTGCTAGAAGCCAACCATGTCTTGTAAATCGGTAAAAACGTAGTACTAAGTACATACGTGTTCGGATAGTCCGACGATCGGATTTACTGCCAACATATCCGGGATCTCATGGGTCGCTTCCCGAAGATTCACCGATGACGTATGACTCGCACTTTATAATCTGGGATTAATTATGATGAGAGAAAAATTAATCTGGGATTAATTACGGAGATATTTTATCTGGGATAAAATATTAATTAAAGAGAGAGAACGATTAATTTGGAATTAATCGATAAAATAATATATTCGATATATTATACGAAATTGGATTTCGACGCGGAATTGAAATTAGATTTTAATTCGGGCGAACGAGTTAATTTAGAATTAATTCGTTAGTGACGTGAATAGTGATTTTGCAAGGATAATTATTTAATTACGTCTCAACGGAAAATTCGTTAATTGGAATTAGCGAACACGAGCCCGGAAGTGTTTGCGGGCGCACTCGTATTTCGAATTCAAGTGCGGCCCACAAGTCACATCAAGCGTCAAATCACTAGTCAATTGATTGATGTGATGTCTAGTCACTTTGAGTGATTTGACAACTTGTCATTAGTGATGTGAATAGAGATGGAAGTGGTTGGCTTTAATGCCTTGACTTTTTGTATTTGGAAATTATTTTTTATATTTTGATTTTTGGAAAATCAATAACTAATACACTTAACACATTTTCCTCTCTCTCTCTCTTCAACACACACGGTTTGGAACCATTTCCCTCCTATCCCTCTCTCGGATTTAAAGCCATTTCTTTCTTCCATGGCCGAATGGATCAAGGATGAACATGGTGATTTTTGTGGCAAAAATCACCAAGAGCTAGCACTCAAAAGAGGACATACAAAGGTGATAGGGAATCTTTTTCATGAACATGGAATCACCAAATAAAGCTTGGAGCTTGGAGCATCAATGGAGGACACCATGGCCGAAAATTGGAGCACATTTTGGAGCAGAAAACCGTGAGCTTCCCTGGATGAAAGCTTGAAGATTTTCGTTGTTCCTCGCATCGCCTCAACCAATCGTTGTAAGTATGATTCCGCCATGCTTTTACGAGTATTCACATGTTATTTTCATTGCTTGATTTGATCCTTGGGACCTTAGAGAAAACCAACACTAAGTAAGTCTGCTTCTAGAACTCCTTTTGAAATATGGACTGGTAGGAAACCTAGCATGATTCACCTCTGTGTTTGGGGATGTCCTTCAGAAGTACAGCTTTATAATCCCACTGAAGGTAAGTTGCAATTCAGATCTACTCATTGCTATTTTATAAGATACCCTGATCATTGTAAAGGCTACAAATTCTATTGTAGAGAATGAGGTTATATGATTGTAGAATCACAAATAGCTAAGTTCTTGGAATTTGATGTGGCTGATAATGATAATCATACAGAAATCTCAAATCAAGGAAAACAGACCAGAATTGTGTTGGGGTTTTAAAGGGGAATATCGGTAACGCAGCGGAATAGTGGAAAATCAAAATTTTCTGATTTCAAAACTTTTTCTCGGATCAATTAAATAAACTTATTTATTTAATTATCCAATTATCAAATTCTGAAAAATTACACAAGAGATCAAATTTCTTAGTAATTACCGAATTGCCCCAAAACTTTGTAAATTGATTATTTTAGCCCCAAAATTATCAAATATAATTTTGGATGATTCTAAATCATTTCTAAAATATTTTTTAACACATCTAATGCATCAAAATCAGATTTAACACAAATCCCCAATTTGTTTCTAATTGCCGTGACAACCCCCAAATTTTCAATAATTGCATTTTGGTCCCTTTTTGTTCAAAACATGCCAAGATCAAATCCAATCAACCCAAAAATTTACATGCATCATATTCATACCATAATACATCACATATATGAAAAGCCCCAAATTTGGAGAGGGTTATGAACCCTAATTTTTCAATTTCACCAAACTGTCCAATTTTACCAAATCCTTAAAATCCAACACTTTAATCCATTCAATACTTCACCAATCTAGCCTCACCACTTTGAAACGACTCTAGAAAAATTCTAGGACACCAAGGAGTGGCTTACCAACTCTAGAATGGCAACTTGATTTTCCAAAAATCAAAAGTAAAGCTTTGAAACCATTTCAAGCTTACTTACATGCACACATCTTTCATTCAAGTTCACAACAACTAAAACACAAACTATAAGTAGAGAGAAAACATCAAAGAAACACAAGATGAAGCTAAGCATGTTAGAAATATTTTTCATGTTGGAAGATTTGAAAGAAAACTTACAAAACCTTAAGATTTCCAAGCTTTTCCTTCTTTTCTTCAAACTTTTCTCTCAACCACTTTTGTGTTTCTTTTGTATCTAATGAACTTGTTAAACCCTAAAAGATGAAACAAAACAATATATACTCCATAAATTTAGCCTTGGCCGAATTTGATGGTGAGAAAACATCAAGATATTTTCATTTGTTTCATTTAAGTCCAACTTGTCAACTTGCATTTCTAAATCATTACACTTTAATGAATTATTCAACCAAGTCAACAATTGCAACTCAAAAATATAACAATTATATTTATTTAGGGGGTTGGCCGAATTTTGTCAAAAATAAAGGAAAATAGATATTTTCAATTTTAACAATTAAAACAAAAATCCAGGGAAGTCAAATTCAATTTGACAACCTTTTCCTTTAAGTATAAAGTCAATAATTTACACTTATAATCATTTACTAACTTTATCTTTTGGTAAGATATTTATATTTTAATTATATTAATCATTTAACAATTAAATAATTAAATAATTAATTAAATACAAATATCTCAAATATATGTATTATATTTACTTTAAATATCTCAAATACATATATTAATGATATATGTAAAATACATTTATTTGACAATCTATTAATGTGTATTTAATAATATCATATATTAAATACAAATACACAATAATTAGGAAATGACGGTTCGGCCCGTTCGCAAGTATTTTTCGTTTAACGTTTAAACAATTTATAAATAATCACCATTATTCATAAGAGTTGGCCTAGTGCTCTACGAGTATATTTCATTAGTGAGACTTTAGATTCAGGCATATCCGTCACAAAATCAAATTTCGTGTCGATAATTTACCCACCCGTAAATTATGACGACCACAGATAAACTAGCTGAATCATACAGGTCGAGGTCATTGCATACGTATAATCTCTCAGTCACAAGTATCCGGATAATACCAGAGATATAGATGTAAACGTCAAATCTCTATATGTATTATCCCGTCGACGTATCTATTAGCAATCTCTAAATAACATTCGGAACTCACTTCAGATGTATACTGTGGCCACAGATTTAACAGACTGCTAATCATATATGGACTACCTATGCTCTGTACACAGAACTGACGGATCTTATCTTGATACACACAAGATATCCTGAGGATCGGTCCACACCCAACGAACAGGCGGAGGTCTGATCTAAATAGATCGGTGATGTGACTGCCATATAAGTGTGGAGGATGTCTCATACATCCACAGTGGTATCTCAAGTCGAAAGACCACTATGCTACTCAACCCGAGAAGATTCTTATTGACGTTGGTGTACCATCTATTAAGAATCTTCGGTGAGTCGTTAAGTGCTTATCTATTATAAACACCTACACGTCTATACGAGTCTCCCTAGACTCATGGTTCATTGGGATAAACCATCGGACCATGTCTCGATATACGATATGTACTGGTCTCAACAGATTTGACTAACCGACCCGTGTTAGTGAATCTTGACCAGGAACAATAATTGATAATATACATTTAGCAGTGACATTTCCCAATGTCAATTACAAACTACCTTTGTAATTATGTACTGCATTATATATTATCGGGCCTTTGTCTAATATATACATATCACTAAACAACATTTAGTTTCAATCTAATCGTAATCAGATCAAATACGTATATAAAAACAAGAGGTGCAACCATAAATAAGTAATATTATGGAAAATGTGATGTTTCGTATTCATGAATCAGACATAAATACGGTCCGGATTGGCGCTCTAAGCACCAACCCCAACAAATTGTTCATATACTTATACCCATACAGTCTGAGACCTTGGAATCAACACTTGCGACTAATCCAGTTATGAAGGAGGAACCCATACAGGTAAACGATGTCCCGCTATTATATGATATAGCAACAGAGGTTCCATTAAGAATGTCAAACAAGGTAAAGTGTTCTGCTGTTCCCTTGATTATGAAGTCTATTTAAATGAGATTGATTATGACATAAGTCATTATACTAATCCAATAACTTTTAAAGAAGTTGTTTCTAGTTCTCAATCTGATCTATGGTAGAATGCAATGAGAGATGAAATGTAATCTATGGGATATGATTGTGTGTGGGAGCTTGTTGAATTACCTGAAGGTTGTAGATCTATTCGCTGTAAGTAGGTCTATAAGACCAAGAAAGACTCCAAATGGAATATTGAGAGGTTTAAAGCCAGATTAGTTGCCAATGGATTTACTCAGAGAGGAAGAATTGATTAGACTGAAACTTTTTCGCTTGTATCTTCTAAAGATACATTTAAAATAATCATGGCACTAGTAGCTCATTATGATTTAGAGCTACATCATATGGATGTTAAAAATGCATTCCTAAATAGAGAATTAAGCGAAGAGGTCTATATGGTACAACCTGAATGATTTCAGAAAGATGGTGAAGATCATCTTGTTTGTAAACTTAAAAAGTCTATTTATGGTTTGAAACAAGCCTCACGCCAGTGGTACCTAAAATTTGACAATCTAATCTCATTTTTAAGCTTTGTGGAAAGTAAAGTTGATAGATGCATATATATCAAGATCAGTGGGAGCAAATTTATCTTTCTCATACTTTATGTTGATGATATTTTACTTGCATGTAATGATCTAGGAATGTTGCATGAGGTAAAGAAGTCATTGTCTAAGCATTTTGATATGAAAGATCTTGGAAAAGCATTTTTGTTCAGGTTATTGAAATCCACAGAGATAGAACTCGAAAGGTATTAGGTCTCTCTCAGAAAGCATACATTGAGCGGATACTGAAGAGATTCAGTATGCATGATTGTAAATCTTGGGATGTGCCGATTGCTAAAAGTAATAAATTGAGCCAGGTACAGTCACCTGAGAATAAAGTTGAGAGAGAGTCCATGAAGACAGTGCCATATGCTAGTGCAGTAGGAAGCCTGATGTATGTACATGTATGCACTAGACCTGACATTGCACTTTCAGTTGGTGTACTGGGAAGATTTTTATCTAATCCTGGAAAGGAACATTGGACTGCTACCAAGAGAGTTTTTAGATATCTTAAGGGGGCTAAAGATTACATGTTGACAGACAGAAAGGTTGAGAATCTTGAACTAGTAGGGTATTCGGACTCTGGCTTTGCTGGTTGTTCAGATGATAGGAAATCTACCTCAGGATATGTGTTTATGCTAGCAGGTGGAACTATATCTTGGGAAAGTGTCAAGCAGACATTAGTAACTTCTTCCAAAATACAGGCTGAGTTTGTAGCATGTTTTGGTACAACGTCACAGGTTGTTTGGCTATGAAATCTCATTAAAGAAATATCAATTGTTGACTATATTTCTAGACCTATAAGGTTATATTGTGATAATCTTTCAGCTGTATTATTTGCGAAAAATAATAAGAATGTCACTGGGTCAAAGCATATGGAGGTCAAATACTTGACAATTAAGAAGCTGGTTAAGAAAGGTGACATTATTGTAGAGCATATCGGTACAGATGATATGATTGTCGATCATTTGACCAAAGGTCTTAGACCCATTATTTTTGTAAAACATGTTGCTTGTATGGGTTTGGTAAAGTCTTTTGATACCCTGGGTTAGTGGAAGGCATCATTGCTCTATGTTATTTTGTTTGTACTTTTGTACATATATTTTGTGTATTTTGCAATGATTATCTATAAAGTGCATCTTCATTGGAAGATATTAATATTTATTATTTAATATATAATTGTGTAAAGTCTTATGATGTGTGTCAGTCATAAGCATTGGCTTGTGTCATAAAGTTATAAAAGCTTCGTTGGTATGTCTTGTGACACATAAATTTTATCTCGAGATAATAAAGTGATAAAAGACATACATGGTTATTATTTAAGCCTTGATTTCTCATGCGTGTCTGGGCTGCATAAGGTAGAGAAATTGGTAACCGATAAGAGAAAATAGCACATGTATTTTAGATTATAAAATGAGTGGTATTGTATCTTATTGTTCTATCACATCTTGTTCATGTCGATAAGGTTGTTTGATATATGTGACCATGGAATGGACTATGTTGCATTATAATATAGGCACCACCATGATTTTATATATATGATATTATTGGACGGAATGGTATACTAGAGTTGTTTCTGAACTAATATTGGATCCAAAAGTATTTTTAGCATTAAAACATCACAATTGATATCGCCCAAGTGAGAGAATGGTAGAATATTTTATTTTTGTAGTGGTTTTATACGGAATTACAAGGTTAGCGGAGCGGAACGCGGAAAACAGAATTTTCCGATTTCAAAAATTTTTCTTGGAACAATTAAATAAACTTTTTTATTTAATTAACCAATACTTAAAATCTGAAATTTTAACCCAAGAAATCATATACCCTATAATTGCTGAATTGCCCTAAAATTTTGAAATTTGATCATTTTGATCCTTAAATAGTCAAATTAATAATTAATTGATTTCAAATCAATCCCAAAATGATTTATACATGTTTAATACATGAAAATACAATTTGCAACACAAATCCCCAATTTTTCAGTAATTTTCGAGAGCACCCAATAATTTCCAGGATTTACAATTTGTTCCTTTTTGTTTGACAATTATGACCCATAGCATCACTATTTGTACAGAACATGGTGTTATTGTACAAATTAACTATGTGACAAAGGAAATTGCTCTTTTATCATTTGTAATTGGATTACCAAGATACATAAATGATAAAAGTCCATATGATTAGTTCCGGATTGAGATGATATGAGACAGTATAAATTCACGGAGGTTTAATCATTAAATATCCCTAGTCGTAGTATTATCGAGACTGGACATCGATAATGCAGAATAGACTAGTATTGCACTTGTGCGCGTTGTGGGAGCATAACGGCATAATTCTCATATATTTAAGTATTGGATACTTATGCAAGTGTAATAGGAGGTTGTGTTTACCGATGGTATGGGAAAAAACTTCGCTCTGGATAGACCCCTCAGAATTCCATTGGTAGTATGACGATGTGTCTATGGAAGTCCGAATCAGGGTTGGTGTATTTGGTCTTAACCTGAGACTTGCATCGCTAATACTTACGATAATCAATATACTTTGGTTTTGGTCGTCCAGGGCTTTAACAGGTTCTGTGTACGCCTCTTCTGGGTATATTGAGAATCGTAGTGTATTGGGTGTGATGTCAAGAATGAAGTATCACTTCAGTCATATGGAGATGATGGTCACGTATGATACAGAACTGGTGCTCTTATATGCTGCAGCTATCGGGATAATATGACTAGGTCATGTTTATCTGATTATAGAGACTAGTTACCAGAGATCCGATATGTGCTTCGTATGGGGCAGACACAATTCCAGCCCCAGGCCTAGCACGTGACATCCGATACTGGATCGCAATACGTAATACTATGTATACTACGCCTGATATAGATTACATATTCCTTTAAGAATATTTCTGGAGAATTGGGTAGGCACGGTGTTTTGCTAGATGCCAACCACGTCTTGTAAATCGGTAAAAACGTAGTACTAGGTACGTACATGTTCGGATAGTCCGAAGGCCGAATTTACTGCCAACATATCTAGGGATCTCATTGGTCCCTTCCCAAAGATTCACCGATGACGTATGACTAGCACAAGAATTATTCTGGGATTAATAATGAGAGAGAGAAAATTAGTCTAGGATTAATTATGGAGAGATTTTATCTGGGATAAAATACTATTTGAAGAGAGAGAACGATTAATTTGGAATTAATCGACAAAATAATATATTCGATATTATACGAAATTAGATTTCGACGCGGAATTAGAATTAGATTTTAATTCGGGTGAACGAGTTAATTTAGAATTAATTCGCTAGCGATGTGAATAGTAATTTTGCTAGACATAAATATTTAATTAAATTTGATTTAATTACGTTGCAATGGAAAGTTCGTTAATTTGGAATTAAACGAACCCGAGCCCAAGCGAAGTTGCGTGTTGGATTAGCCGAATTAAATTTGGAATTTAATAAGTGGTGGGACCCACTTTACTTACATCATCAAGTTAGACTAATGATGGAAGTTGGTATTGGCAATTTGTTGGTTGAAGTAAAAGGCTTGGTTTACTTGTATTTTACTCTAACCAAAACCAACACACAACTTAGCTATTTAAACAAATGGATTTTGGAAATCTTGTGTGTGGTTACTATTCACAGCAACACATTTTTTCTCTCTTCTTCACTGCAGTGGGCGTAAACCTTTTTTTCTTCTTCTTCTCCATTTTTGTTGCAAAACAAGTGAGTGCTAGCACACCAAAGGAGTCTTACAAAGGTGATAGGGAAACCCATTCATGAGCATGTAATCCATTCACAAAGCTTGGAGCTTGGAGCACACAATGGAGGCTTGGCCGAATACATCAACCATGGAGGAAAAGTTTTGTGTTCATCGCATCGCAAATCCGATCAAAGTGAGTATTTCCGCAACTTTACTTTGATGTATTCGCACATTTCATTTGCTTAATTGATCTTGGTTTGACCTAGAAAACTCCAACAATGGTATCAAGAGCCTTGATTAAGCATGAAATTGGAATTAGGGTAAAATTTGGGTGAAATTGATTTGAGCATGATTTGATAAAATTGATTGATTGAGTATGCTTGAATGATGATAACTTAGAGTTATGCATGATCAATTTGATGAAAATTGAATTGGATTATTTTTCCCCAAATTTGAGGCTTGGCCGAGAGTTGAAGGATGCCCTAAAGTCATGGTAATTTTGTTTTTTGATCATTGGATGAGTTGAAAGACTTGGGATAAATTGATTTAGGATTTAATTAGATTAAAATCGAAATCGGTTTTAAAAACCCTAAATTGTCGTGAGCTTCAAAAGCATGAAATGAGATGATTTTTGATTCAATAATGTTGGACATGTGTTGATGATGATTAGCATGATTAATTATGTAAATTGGTATTTTGGAAATGTTAATTTGAATAATTAATTATGGCTAATACACTTTAGTTAATTAAATTATGAAATTTTGAAATTTGGAATTTAATTAGTTGGGCTAAATTTGGAATTGGGCTAATAAAAGTTGTATTTGGGCTTAATGGGCTTGGTTGGGCCAAGTTTGGTTTAGGTTAATTGGTTGGATCCAATTGGGCCGAAAACCATTTCCATAAAGTCCAAATATGATTAAATGGGCCTTTAATATTTTAATTGGGCCTAATGGGCCTAAATTGATTTTTGGCAAAAGGGTGATTCCTTATTGGGCTTTAGTTGCCAAAGTCCATGCCTTATAAATTAATTGAAAGCCCATTGGACTTTAATTAAATTGACATTGGATGTTAATTGGGCTTTGAGACCCGTAATGATTAGATTTAGAATCTAAGTCGCAAAGGCTTATTAATCAAGTGTAATTATTTAATTTAGAATTAAATAAAGAATTAGTATTGAATACAAATTAAATTGGATTTAATATTGTAGTTTAATATAATTCAAGAATTCGTACATTGAGTACTTATTCTTAAATGAGTTGGACTCGCACAAATCAAATTGTCGTTTGAACATTGGATAGTCATTAATTTCAGATTAATTAATGGGATTAGATTGATTGATAACATGCTTTGTGTGAATACATGGATGTGATGTATAAATAATGTATATCAGATGGATATTAGATGGGTGAGCGCAATTTTGGAAATTGTTGTAATAAATTTAGAATTTATTAAATTGGACCTGCGTGTCCAGCCTATTACCTCTTGACTCTTTGTATTTCTCTTCTCACCTATTCCCCTAAATGTAAATCCGGTTTCTTTAGAAGTGTTAGGTAATTGGGTAGAAGTAAGATTTGTGCTAGCGGGAGAGAGGAAATTGAGAGATTTGTTCTAGGAACAAGTTGTTTTAAATATCCATCCACATATCATTATTAATTTATTTACCGCGCCTTATTATGCTTTTAGAATGCATGTTTAAGGGTGTATGATGAGACCTAATCAAAGATAATTAATTGGTTGCCAATTACGCGAAAAACCCTCAACAAATATTAAGCGTTTTTCCTTCCATTGAATAATTCATTCTCAAGATCCAATATTGGCACTGGTTTGTTGGCCAAAGTCAAGACCTTTGTCCATCGCGGATGTGTTTGAATCATGAAAACTTTGTTCCATATCGCATGTCTTGTCCAAGTTGTGATTTGTTGGCCAAAGTCAAGATCACTTCTTGTCCATCGACATCGAATACGAAGCTTTCCAAGGTCAATGGGTTCCGCTTAACTGGAATCATTAAGTTTGTTGTGCCAAAGTCAAGGCTTAGTTGATTCAGAGGAAAAAGGTTAGGGAATATATCAGATATATTGGCATATATTAGATATATGTTTCCGACTTGGATGTCCACCTACTGGATCTATGAATTGGATGAGATCCAATTGATCTTAGAAATCTACCTAGTTAAATATCATACAATTTTTTGGCCAAAGTCAAAGTTGTGTGTTATTTAACGGGATCCTAGCCCACTAGGAAACAAGGTTTCCCGAGTACTCAACAGAGGGTTAGAGGCTCGCCGAAAAATAGTGGGAGGCAAGTATTAAATTTGCAATTTCGTTTAGATACTTGCCAATACGCACTCATATCATTTTTGTCAATTTTAAATTATATATATATTAGTTGGACTAATATCGTTGTTTTAAATTAAACAGTTGGACTGTATTCAAACTACTTCAATTTATAGTTGATCATATAATTGGATTATAGTAATCAATATATTTGAATTTAACCAATCAAATTGTAGTTGATTATATAGTTAGACTATAGTAATCATTATAATCAATTGTACCCGAAATCATTGATTGGATAGTTGGACTATTGAAATCAAGATTACTGAAAGATTAGCGTTTAAAACATAATCCTAGGAGAAAATGTCTTTAAGGGGCTTTAATTTTCAGATTGTGAATAGAACCTCAAGATAGTCCTGGGAATTGAGAAGTTATTCTATTTGATAGAATTACATCTCGGGCCCAAACCCGGAGTTGAGCAAATAGTAGAACATGATATTTGGAAGATTCATGTGATGATAACTTTAGTGCTCAATCCTTTATACTTGATGCAATGACACTTTAATTCCGTCGTCAGTATTAAGGATTAGATCATTGTACCATGATGATGAAATTGAAGATCTTCATAGATTTATTCTTAAATCTTAGAAGTACGAATTGCAAAAGAAGCTCTTTTGCTCATGTATGTCAGAGGGTACATCTGTCGAGCACTAGGTGTCACAGATGATTGCTGACATCGATCAGCTAGGTTAGCTAGGCATTACCTACATGGCCGAGACTACCAAAGATTTGATCTTATAGTTGTTGGACAATTATGACCCATAGCGTCACTATTTGTACAGATCACGGTGTTTTTGTATAAATTAACTTTGTGACAAATGTATAAATTATCATTTGTGATTAGATCACCAAGATATATAAATGATAGGAGGTCTCTGTGATTTGTTCCTGGATTGAGAATGATATGAGACAGTATCAATCCACGAAGGATAAATCATTAAATATCCCTAGTCAAAGCATTATCGAGATTAGACATCGATGAATGCGTCAAAGACTAGTATTACACTTGTGCGCGTTGTGTGGGCACAACGGCATAGTTCTTATATATTTGAGTATAGGATACTCATGCAAGTGTAATAGGAGGTTGTGTTTCACCGATGGTACGGGAAACAGCTTCGCTCTGGATAGACCCCTCGGAATTCCATTGGTCGTATGACTATGTGTCTATGGAAGTCCGAAATCAGGGTAGGTGTATTTGGTCTTAACCTGAGACTTGCACCGCTAATACTTGTGACAATCAATAAACTTTGGTTGTGGTCGTCCAGGACTTTAACAGGTTCTGTGTACGCCAATACTGGGTATATTGAGAATCGTAGTGTGTTGGGTGTGATGTCAAGACGGAAGTGTCACTCTAGTCATATGGAGTTGATGATCGCGCAAGGATACAGAACTGGTTCTATAAAAAGGTTGCAACCGTCGGGATAATATGACTTGGTCATGATTTTCCGATATTAAAGAGACTAGTTGCTTGTCATCCGATATATGCTTCGTACAGGGCAGACACTGTACCAACCCCCAGGCCTTGCATGTGATCATCAGATACTGGACAGAAATACGCAATACTACGTATACTACACCTGATATAGATCCTTTATTTTTGTAAGGATATTTCCGGAGAATTGGGTAGGCATGACATTTTGCTAGAAGCCAACTTTGTCCTGTAAATTGGTACAAACGTAGTACGAGGTACTTACGTATTCGGATAGTCCGACAACCGAATTTACTGCCAACATATCCGGGGATCTCATGGGTCACTTCCCGAAGATTCACCGATGACGTATAACTCGTACTTTTAATTAATATGGGATTAATTGGATGAGAGAGAAAATTAATCTGGGATTAATTAATGAGATATTTTATCTGGGATAAAATATTAATTAAAGAGAGAGAACGATTAATTTGGAATTAATCGATAAATTAATATATTTGATATATTAAACGAAATTGGATTTCGACGCTGAATTAAAATTAGATTTTAATTCGGGCGAACGAGTTAATTTAGAATTAATTCGTTAGCGACGTGAATAGTGATTTCGCTAGGCGTAATCATTTAATTGCTTCGCAACAGAAAATTCATTAATTTGGAATTAGCGAACCCGAGCCTGGGATTATTTGCGAGCGCATTCGCATTTCGAATTCGAGTGTGGCACGCAAGTCAAATCAATCGTCAATCATTAGTCGCATCAAGCGTCAAATCACTTGTCACTTTGAGTGATGTGACTTGACAACTTGATTGATAGATGTGACTTGATGGGTGTTGTTGAAAAGATTTGAAAAGCTTGAGTGACATATATTATTATTATATGTTTGGTATATGTTAAATTGATTTTAGAAATCAATTACACTTAACACATTTTTTCAACTCTCTCTCTCTCTTTTCTCTCCTCTCTCACACGCCCATGGAGGGCCAAATCTTCACTGATTTTTCTGCCTAAAACCGAGAAGAAGGGAAGCACAAGTGTGATGGTTTTGCGCAAAATCATCGAGAGCTAGCACTCCGAGAGACATGCAAAGGTGATAGGGAAGTCCACCCATGAGCCGGGAACCGTTTGACGAAGCTTGGAGCTTGACGAAAGAGCTCAAAAACCATCCATGGAGGACGCCAAAACAGCAGCTCACTACCGAGAAACAGAGGGCATAATTTCAATTTTGTTCGTCTCCGCGTCGCTCAACCGATCGATGTGAGTATTCCGCGACTTCCTCGAATGTATTCACTTGTGTTTCATGTTTATTTATTGATCTTGGGATGCTTAGAATCTCCAACAATAGTCACCACCCGAAAGCTGGGAAAGGTTCATTATGAACCAAGAGTAAACTCTTAGAGAATTGATGGCTATGCTTAAGGAGGCAGAGCCAGAGCTTCTAAAAGGGGCAAAGGCAAAATCATCACAGTCTTCTGGGAAGACAAAGGACTTATCCCAAGATGTCTGCCTAAACTGTGGAAAACGGGGTTACTGGAAGTGTGACTGCCATATGGACAAGGCAGACATGAAGGAAGTGAAGACGGGCAAGGCTCTGACATCAAGTATGTTTGTCATAAACATGTTCACTATTAGTTTCAAAATTGGATTTTGATACTAGATGTGGTACATAGATATGTACTGTTGTGCAGAATCTGCTGATGATCAGGATACTGACTTCAGTCGAGATTGACCTGTGAGTTGGAAACGGGACGAGAGTCGTTGTTTTAAGCGTAGAAACCTAAGTTTAGGAACTACCCTTCGGGTTTGTACTTAAATTAGGAAACTGTTACAATGTAACTAGTTTGACTAGAAACATTATCTCTATATCAGTTTAACCCGTTGCGGGTATACCTTTATATTCTGGAACACTAAAGTGTTTTATTTTATAAAGATTATATGGAGATAAACACATTAGATGTGAATAAAGTATTTATATTTTGAATATAAATGAATCTCAAACATATGACATGACAAACAAATAGCTCAAACTAATTTGATCAGATGAGACTTATTTGTGGCATTGTTATCTGGGACACATTAAACAAGACTCGTATATCCACACTTTTGAAGAGTGGATACTAGGACGGATTTGATCCTATTCAAATGATGTCTACGAATCTAGTTTATTAGGCAAAGTGCCTAAAACACCTTTTACTTGGTAAAAGTACAAGTGCCACCAATCTGTTAGCCCTCGTTCATAGTGACGTAAGTGGGCCCGTGTCTAGCTAGGCTAGAGGTGGATATGAACACTTCGTAACCCTTACGGATGTGGCATTGCGTTATGGTTATTTGTTCCTTTAGAAACACGAATCGGAAACTTTTGATAAAATCAAAGAGTTTCGACACGAAGTATAAAACAGACCAGCAAAAGTATTAAACATCACGATTGGAATGTGATGGAAAATACTTAAGCAAAAAGTTTCTCAATTATTTGAAAGAGTATAGCATTCTTTCACAATGGACTCCTCCCGGAACACCTCAATTGAGTGGTGTGTCCAAACGGAGAAACCGAATTTTGTTAGACATAATAAGGTTAATTATGAGTCGCTCTGAGCTACCATTTTCCTTCTAGAGATACGCATTAAATAGTGCAACACTTATTTTGAATAAGGTTCCATGAAAATCTGTTTGAGAGATTTCATATTAGATATGAACAGGAAAGAAATCGCGTTTTCTCATTCCTGAAGATTTAGGAATGCTAGGCATATGTTTAGATGATACCAAACTAAAACCCAAATCGGATAAGTGCCAATTTGTAGGTTATCCTAGGGAAACCAAAGTATAGTACTTATACAACTCAAATGAGAACAATTTAATTGTTGCTCTCCATGCGGTTTTCCTAAAAGGAATACCTATATGCAGTGGTAAGTAGGAGGAAAGTAAAACTCGATGAAAATCGGTGTAATATTATTCCAGGCACCGAATCCTTAACAAAACACAAACAGTTCATCAGGGATGAAACTGTACCATAATCTTCGAATACACAAGAACTGCGTAAGTCGGAGAGAGTCAGAAAACAACCTGGGTGGTATGGGTTTCTGATCTCACCTCATGAAGATGTCAATCTTATTGAGGAAAACGAACCGGCTACGTATGAGGAAGTGATACAAGGTATCGACTCCGTATTATGGCAAAGTGCCATGAAGTCCGGAATAGATTCCATGTATACCAACCATGTTTAGACACTGGTTGATGTACTTGAAGGTATTGTGCCTGTTAGTACTATATGAGTCTTCAAGGAAGACATACATGGATGGCAACATACCAACGTACAAAGCTAGGCTTGTAGCGAAAAGGTATTGTTATCAACATTGTGTCGATTACGACGAAACCTTTTACTCGTTGCCATGATTAAAATCCATTTGGATAATGCTTGCTAATGCTGCATGTTTCATTTATGAAATATGGCAGTGGAACGTCAAAATCGATTTCCTTAAAAGGAAACCTTTTAGAGGATGTTTACAACATCCTGACGGTTTTGTCATACCTAAACAAGCAAACAAGGTTTGCAAGTTAATTCGATCCATTTATGGATTGAAGCAAGCATTGCGTTCTTGGAACTATCTTTGATGTAATCATAATGGTATATGATTTGATTCAAAACGAAAATGATTCTTATGTATATAAGGAGGTTAGTGGGAGTGCACTGACAGTGAATGTCCTAAATAATGATGATATATCATTTCTTGGAAATGATATTCCCATAATAAAATCGGTGAAGGTGAAAGCTTGGCTTTCATGAAAAAATCTCCGTATAAAATGGGAGAGGAGAAACAACTTTATTCAAGGAATAATGATCTACTGTGATAGATCTAAAAGTTATTTGCTCTCTCCGAGAACTCGTACATTGAAATATATGTATGTGACCTGGTGTCTCGTATGCTTTGAGCATATGGAGTCACAATCAGTCCAATCCAAATGATAGTCACTGAATTGATGTTAAGAACATCCTTAAGTATCTTAGAAGAACTAATGATGCTTTCTTAAGTTATGGAGAATGAGAACTTGAAGTGACTGGGTTCACCGCTGCAAGTTTCCAAACTGACAAAAATGACTGTAAGTCATTTTAAAGGTTCTATATAGTTTAAATAACGGAACAGTGAGCTGGAAATCTTCCTAGCAAGATACCGTTACCTAATAAACAACAAAAGCGGAATATTACTGCAGCTGAGGCAGCAATAAAAGCATTTTGGATCTATATAATCCTAATTGGATTAGGAGTAGTTCTGTTAGCAGCTGAGCTAGGCTACATCATAGGCTAAAGAATTATTGGTCTCATCAACGATCCAAGTATATACTTCAACTATTCATCCGATTCGTTCGGATCATACAACGTGGCGATGTGATGATCGAATAAATCACATCAGATGATAACTTTGCAAATCCACTGACAAAAGTTGTTTATCAGCAGAAGTTTGAGCGACCCATACATAGTTCAGATGTAGGACACTTGAGTGATTGGCTATAGGCCAAGTGGGAGATTCTTGGACAATTATGACCCATAGCATCACTATTTGTACAGAACATGGTGTTGTTGTACAAATTAACTATGTGACAAAGGAAATTGCTCTTTTATCATTTGTAATTGGATTACCAAGATACATAAATGATAAAAGTCCATATGATTAGTTTCGGATTGAGATGATATGAGACAGTGTCAATCCACGAAGGTTTAATCATTAAATATCCCTAGTCGTAGTATTATCGAGACTGAACATCGATAATGCGGAATAGACTAGTATTGCACTTGTGCGAGTTGTGGAAGCATAATGACATAGTTCTCTTATTTTTTTAAGTATTGGATACTTATGCAAGTGTAATAGGAGGTTGTGTTTACCGATGGTACAGGAAAAGCTTCGCTCTGGTAGACCCCTCAGAATTCCATTGGTATTATGACTATGTGTCTATGGAAGTCTGAATCAAGGTAGGTGTATTTGGTCTTAACCTGAGACTTGCATCGTTAATACTTGCGACAATCAATATACTTTGGTTTTGGTCGTCGAGGGCTTTAACAGGTTCTGTGTATGCCTCTTCTGGGTATATTGAGAATCGTAGTGTATTGGGTGTGATGTCAAGAATGAAGTATCACTTCAGTCATATGGAGATGATAGTCACGTAGGATACGGAACTGGTGCTCTTATATGTTGCAGCTATCGGAATAATATGACTAGGTCATGTTTATCCGATTATAGAGACTAGTTACCAGAGATCAGATATGTGCTTCGTACGGGGCATACACAATTCCAGCCCCAAGTCTAGCACGTGACATCCGATACTGGATCGCAATACACAATACTATGTATACTACGCCTGATATAGATTACATATTCCTTTAAGAATATTTCTGGAGAATTGGGTAGGCACAGTGCTTTGCTAGAAGCCAACCATGTCTTGTAAATCGGTAAAAAATGTAGTACTAGATACGTACGTGTTCGGATAGTCCGACGGCCGGATTTACTGCCAACATATCCAGGGATCTCATGGGTCGCTTCCCGAAGATTCACCGATGACGTATGACTCGCACAAGAATTAATCTCGGATTAATAATGAGAGAGAGAAAATTAATCTAGGATTAATTACGGAGAGATTTTATCTGGGATAAAATACTATTTGAAGAGAGAGAACGATTAATTTGGAATTAATCGATAAAAAAAATATTCGATATGTTATACGAAATTAGATTTCGACTCGGAATTAGAATTAGATTTTAATTCGGATGAACGAGTTAATTTAGAATTAATTCGCTAGCGACGTGAATAGTAATTTTACTAGGCATAATTATTTAATTAAATTTGATTTAATTACGTTACAATGGAAAGTTCGTTAATTTGGAATTAAACGAACCCGAGCCCAAGCAAAGTTGCGTGTTGGATTAGCCGAATTTAATTTGGAATTTAATAAGTGGTGGGACCCACTTTACTTACATCATCAAGTTAGACTAATGATGGAAGTTGGTATTGGCAATTTGTTGGTTGAAGTAAAAGGCTTGGTTTACTTGTATTTTACTCTAACCAAAACCAACACACAACTTAGCTATTTATACAAATGGATTTTGGAAATCTTGTGTGTGGTTACTATTCACAGCAACACATTTTTCTCTCTTCTTCACTGCAGTGGGCGTGAACCTTGTTCTTCTTCTTCTTCTTATTCTTCTCCATTTTTGTTGCAAAACAAGTGAGTTCTAGCACACCAAATGAGTCTTACAAAGGTGATAGGGAAACCCATTCATGAGCATGGAATCCATTCACAAAGCTTGGAGCTTGGAGCACACAATGGAGGCTTGGCCGAATACATCAACCATGGAGGAAAAGTTTTGTGTTCATCGCATCGCAAATCCGATCAAAGTGAGTATTTCAGCAACTTTACTTTGATGTATTCGCACATTTCATTTGATTAATTGATCTTGGTTTGACCTAGAAAACTCCAACACTTTTTGGTTCAAAACACATCAAGATCAAATCCAATCAATCCCAAATTTAATATACATCAAACTACATCACATATATGAAAATCCCCTAAATTGGATAAGGTTAAGAACCCTAATTTCAAATTTTGGGGTTTGAACGACCAAATGTGCGCACCTTTTTTATACCTTACGGTACGTGCCAACGAGCTATGGTGCGTGACTGACTGTCAAATGGATTTCCCGTTGTAGATTCCCCAGAGGGAGGGCGGAGCGAACTCTCTTAAAAACCCAAGCCTCTTAGGCTCTTATCGCTTGGTGACAGGAATAAACAACGAGTCCTACAAATTAGTCCATCACAGTAGGCTACGAGTACATGATTACCTAGGTGCCTTCACAACTTTTCCTTATAGAAAGGTAGTGAATGAGGGAAGACACCAAACCATTACCTAGCCTTAAGAAGTGCCTTTGGTCAAACCCCTTTCAACCCACGGTAAACACGGTCAATTAAAGCACAAATCACAAACATTATAAGACATTATTTCGGGGCCAATTCTTTATCCCCAATGGAGTTGCCAGACTGTAGGACACAGAAATCGGCAACGCTATCCCGGGCTCACGGCCCGGTTGGGAGTACGGAGTAGCCCACGGGGGAACTAAACCGGAGAAATAACATGGAGTCACCACCCGGTGTGAACCGGGAAAATGATTCAAGGCCGCACTCACCCCTCGCAAGGGAATACCTCAAACCTTTGGGTTCGGAATGGTCCCTTACTTATGCCACTTGTAATGAAAGGATTTGTGCAATAATCTAACCAAGCCTAAGCAACATATATTTCCAAGGATAATCTACTTCTAAGTTCATGCATAAAAAATGAATTGGAATAACGGCAAACATATAATTTCATGAACACATTATATTGATAAACACAGAGACGCAAATAAACAACAATTGTACAAGCATGCATATTAAAGAGAGGCAATTAAGTGCATAAATATTGAAGATAACTAACTAAAAATATGATGGGGAAGTGAATGACTAGGCCAACAAACATGCATGAAACATGATAATGGAATCTGTCCAGTGTGTGCGCGTTCATGTAGCATTCGTAAACGCATTCGAACGGTAAACAGAATGCAAGCATTCGAGTAGCATTTGATAACGCGTTCGAACGATAAACAGAATGTTCGCATTCGTATAGCGTTTGATAACACGTTTGAACGGGATGAGACCTGATGCATGATACAATAAAATGCATGCGCGTTCAAGTAGAGTTCGTATATGCATTCGAACGGTAAACAGAATACAAGCGTTCGAGTAGCGTTCTGATACGCGTTCAAACGGAAATAAGACAGAATGCATATGTTCGTGTAGCGTTTGTAAACGCGTTCGAACGAGATAAGACAGAATGCATATGTTCGTGTAGCATTTGGAAACGCGTTCGAACGAGATTGCCAAAAATGGCATCCGAAATGACACAAACATATATATGGATAAACAAATACACAATGTAGGACCTCGTGTGCCTGATGGAACACATTTCACATTCAATCGGGTGCACCTCGTTCGGCGCAGCAAAATATCGTGGAAAATGTAGCCTTTTAGGCATTTCCCTCGAATAGAGGACCTTTAATCCGCCCTAGTTAGCCCATACGCACAAGAATGCAATGCATGCGTAAATAAAGTAATGATATGCAAATGGTAAATGACATAATAAAAGGCGCGGTAAAATATCGTGGTAAAGGTAACCTTCAGGCATTTCCCTCGAATAGAGGACCTTTAATCCACCCTAGTTAGCCCATGCGCATTATGTTACCATGCATATAAAATAAAGAAAACAATAATATTAGACCTCGTATGCTCGATTAAACATATCTCACATTCAATCAAACATACTCCGTCCGGCGCGGCAAAACATCATGGAAAATGTAGCCTTTAGGCATTTCCCTCGAATAGAAGACCTTTAATCCACCCTAGTCAGCCCATGCGTACTATATCATCATGCATAAATAAGTAACATGCAGAAAGCAATAGCATACTAATGACTAAATCATGCTTAAAAGATAAATAACATGCTAGCAACCCAATCATGCTCGAATACAAGGTTGGATGAAACAAAGTGTGTGAATCTCTCAAGTGATACGTGGTATTGTTTCCCGATTGCAAACCGCAATACCATCCATTCGAATTCAACTACGGAATTTACGTCCGGGTTTCCATCCGATATACCACAAGAGAGAACATATATTCCATTCATTCAAGGACCACAACATATATCAACAAACGACTCTCATGCGGGGGAATTCTAATAAACAACAAAAAAAAAGATGAGAATAAATAAGAAGGGTGCCCTCAGGTATAACCTCTTAGGTCATCTCTCGAAAGTGCGTTACACGGTTGTCAGAAGGGTTGATGCTCCGCAACTCCTCCGGTCCACTGCTCTCGTTCGCTGCTTCACTATTTTGAGCTGTCATTTCCTCTATTTTGCTGATGTTTTGCTGCTGTTTCTTGCGGTAATTTAAGGGTTTTAAAGTGCAGTTTTTTTTGTCACTGTTTTGCTATATTAAGGGAATATTTTTTGCTAGTGTTTGCGGTGAATAAGGGCTGTTTTGGGGTTGGTTTTGCGGTAATATGGGGCTGTTTTGGTGATGGTTGTGTGGCAATATGGAGACTGTTTATGGTGTTGGTTGTGCGGCAATATGAGGGTGCTGGATGGGTTATGATTCTCGAAATGTGAGGGTTATTTTCTCTTGCTTGGGACGTGGATGCTCTGGCTAGGTTTATTTCTTTTTGTGCTTTTTTGTGAGAATGAGCTAGGGGTTCTAAGGTTGGATTTGTGTTTATTATATTGGCAAAGGCTAGGGTTTCTCATGTTTGAATAGGAATGGGATCAAGCAATTATGGGGGGAATATTTCTAATTAGGAATGGATTTATTTGATTTTATTATTTAGGTATGTGAATTATTTAGATTGGGATGTGATTTATTTAATTTAGGAAGGATATTATTTTAATTTGTGACATGTTTTAAATGTTTTAATTATTTTTGGGTGGGTTTTGGTGGGCTAATTGGGCTTGGGCGTGAGGCTAGCAACAAAACCAGAAGTACCGACACCTTTTGAACTCCTATTCGAACGATACACGAACGCCCGCAATCTGTTTGACGTTCGAATGTGTTCACGAACGCAGCACGAATGAACAGCAGTGAACATTTGAATTGAATCCGATGACAAACTTATTCTGAATTTCCTCTTCCGACATTCGTTTCCCGCGACTTTCGCAACCTAAACAGTAGTGCCTCCGTACGAGACTCATCATCGGGACTTATATGTAAAATGCAGTGCCTACAGTCGCCCCCACTTTGATAGGACTTGTGCAGTGTGTGACAATGACAATCCTATCAAAGTTGTGCAATGCATTTTTACTTACCTGGCTCGCCAGCTGCCACCTGACTTGCCTGCTGCTTCGAGCTGAGTTGATGATGTAGTGGACCTCGATCCTGGGACGCATCCCAATAATTGCGACCGATAACGGGGGCCTCGACCCTGGGACGCATCCCAATACCGCTGACAATGTGGGTCACGAACCTAGGACGCATCCCCAAAACTGATGATGTAAGAGGCCAACGACCATGGGACGTATCCCGATAACTGCAACCGAAAATAGAGGCCTCAACACTGGGACGCGTCCCGATAACATTGATAATGTGGGTCACGACCCTGGGACGCATCCCAAAACTGATGCTGATATGGGCCTCACCCCCAAGACTCATCCCCAAACTGATACTGATGTGGGCCTCGGCCCATAGACTGATACTGATGTGGGCCTCGACCCTATGACTCATCCCCAAAATTGCTGATGATATGTGTGGGCCTCGACCCTGGGACTCATCCCCAAACTGATGCTGACATGGGCCTCGCCCCCAAACTGATGTTGATGTGGGCCTCGCCCCCAAATCGATGTTGGCATGGGCCTCACCCCCAAACTGATACTGATTCATTCCTGAAACTGATGACATTGTACTGTTGCTGCTTCTGGTTGGCTTGCTTTTGCCGCTTTCTTTTTTTCTTCTTTGAAACCTGTTATTACAAAACAGAACAAACACAAAAAGAATGCAAATATGTTACGTGTATGCATGCATGCATGAATGAGTTTCATACCCCGTTGGGTTAGGTCTTCTGTCAATTCCCTTGGTGACTGCTCGGTTTTTTTCCCTCAGGTAAAATACTGCTTCAATCTATCCACAGTTATCGGCTCGGTGAACTCGTTCCCTTCCAAATCTGACAGTCTCACTGCCCCATTTCCCATTACTTTCTGCACTATGTAAGGTCTTTCCCAGTTAGGTCTGAACTTTCCTCTTGGGTCTGTCGTCGACGGCCTCGACTACTTAAGTACCAAATCACCCATTCTAATCTTAGTAAGACGCACCTTCTTGTTGAATGCTCGGTCTAGTCTCTTCTGATATATCTGCATGTGATGCAAGGACTTCATCCTCTTTTCATCCAGTAATGCTAACTGCTCAAATCTCTGTGCGGCCCATTCTTGTTCGGGTAACTTTGTTTCTGCTAACACCCTCAAGGACTGTATTTCAACTTCCACTGGCAGTACTGCTTCCATTCCATAGACCAAAGAGTAAGGCGTGGCTCTTGTTGCTATTCTTATTGATGTTTTATACCCCCACAGGGCGTATGGTAGTTTGTTGGCCCAATCTTTATAGTTTTCTGTCATCTTGGCTAATATCTTTTTACTGTCTTGTTGGCTGCCTCGACTGCCCCATTTTCCTGCGGCCGATAAGGTGACGACTTGTGATGTCATATCCCATATCTCTGTAGCATTGCCTTCGTTTCCCCTTGAAACTGAACTCCGTTATCTGTCACTACATGATACGATATCCCATATCGACATATGATGTTCCGAGCTATGAACTTCGCCATCTGCTTTACTGTGACGTTATAAAATGACTCGGCTTCCACCCATTTTGAGAAGTAGTCCACTGCCACTACTATGAAATGATGTTCATTCGATGCATTCAGTCGAATCTCCCCGATCATATCAATTCCCCATGCTGAGAAAGGCCATGGCTCTGATAGCCCGTGTACCTTTGTGTGAGGCAGATGGTTCAAATTACCGTGTGCTTGAAAATCATGACAATGTTTTAAAAGTTTTGCACAGTTTGTCTCCATGGTCAACCAGTTGAAGCCTTGTCTTGCAATCTTACGAAACAAGTTCAACCCATTCATGTGCGGTCCACATACCCCGGCATGTACTTCTTCCATTGTCTTCTGAGCTTCTTCTTTTCTCAAACACTTCAGCTGAACACCATTTGTCTGTCTCTTGTACAATTCCCCTTTCAAAACCACATACTGAGAAGCTAACTTCTGAATAGCTATCCTATCTTTTCTGCTTGCTTCTTCTGGGAGTTCTCTGAGTTCCAGGTATTGCTGAATATCATGGTACCAAGGTTTTCCGTCGTCGACCTCCACTTCCAGAACTCTTTATATCTCATAAACGAGTCTGCTTGCTGTTGTTAGTACCAGTGGTTTCATCACTAACTTCTCTGGATTTTCCCAAGTCGCTGTAAGTGTAGCTAATCCGTCTGCTATCTGATTCTCTTCTCGCGGCAAGTGCTGAAACTTACAATCGGGGATAGCCTGTGCCAACTTTCTAAGGTGAAAATGTTAAGGTTTCAACCGTTCTTCCTTTAATTCCCATTCTCTCTGCATCTGTCGAACTACCAACATCGAATCTTCGTAGGCCTCCACGCTCTCAGCCTTCAAGGCTATCAATGCAGTCAATCCAAAAGCACATGCTTCATACTCGGCCATGTTGTTAGTTACTCCGAACATCAACCTCTTGGCCATAGGCAAGGTTTCTCCCTCGGGGGTCACTATCACGATCCCAATTCCGGATCCTTTGTAATTTACTGCGCCGTCGAATTACATCTTCCATCCTTGAACTGTTATTGCTTGGATCTCTTCATCTGGGAATTCAAACTTGAACTGATCCCCTTCAATAGGTTGCAATGCCAGGAACTCTGCTACGGCTCGCCCCTTGATTACTTTGGAGGTGAGATACTCAATGTCAAACTCTGTTAGCAACACTAACCATCTGCCCAACTTCCCCACTAGCGAAGGCACTGAATGTAGATACTTCAAGGGATTTTCTATGGCCACCACATGGATCTTGTAAGACTGGAAGTAATGCCTCGGCTTTCTGGACGCCCATACCACTGCCAAACAGATCTTCTCTACCCCTTGATAACGGGCTTCATACGGAAGAATCTTCTTACTGAGATAGTAGACTGCATGCTCTACCCCTGTCTCATCTGCATGTACCATCATTGCCCCCAGTGCTTCTGATTCTATGGCCAAATACAATATCAAGGGTCTGCCCAGTCTCGGAGGTTTCAATACAGGAGGCTTTACCAAGTATTCTCTGATCTTGTCGAAGGCTGCTTGACATTGCTCATTCCATTTCACTGGCTGGTCTTTTCTCAGCAGTTTGAAGATAAGCTCACATACTGAGGTCAACTTGGCGATGAACCAACTGATATACTGAATTTTCTCGAGGAATATTCTGACTTCCTTCTCAGTCTTCGGTGTTGGCATCTCTGTGATTGCTTTGATCTTCTCAGAGTCTACTTCTATTCCTCTCATTCCCACTGTATGTCCCAGCAATTTTCCTGATGTTACCCCAAACACACATTTTTTGGGATTCAGCCACAAGTTGTATTTGTCAACCCTCTGAAGGAACTTCTCCAGTGCTTCTATATGCCCAATTCTCGTCTCTGATTTCACCATCATATCATCCACGTATACTTCAATCTCTTCTTGCATCAAGTCGTGGAATAGTGTAGTGTCCATCCGCTGATAAGTAGCTCATGCATTCTTGAGCCAAAACAGCATTACCTTGTAACAATATATGCCCCACTCGGTGACAAAGGCAGTCATGTGCTTTTTCTTCTTCAGCCATAAGAACCTGATTGTATCCTGAAAACCCATCTGCAAATGAATACATGGAAGATAAAGCCGCACTATCAACTACTACATCTATATGAGGTAGAGGAAAATCATTTTTCGGGCAAGCCTTGTTAAGATCTCTGTAATCCACACATATTCTGACCTTCCCATATTTCTTCGGCACCAGCACAATATTTGCCAACCACTCAGGATACTTCAACACTTTTAGGAACCCCACATCTATCTGTTTCTTGACTTCCTCTCTGACTTTCTCGGCCCACTCAGGTCTCATCCGTCGAAGTTTCTGTTTCACTGGCTTCATATTCGGATAAGTTGGTATTGTATGTTGGGCGATTCTTTTGTCTACTCCAGGCATGTCCTCATAGGACCAAGCAAACACTTTGGCATATTTGGCTAATATTTCTTCTAATTTTTTCCGCTCCTCAGAGGTAACCTCACTTGCAATTAGAATTTCTATGGGGCTCTCAGGTGTACCAAGGTTAAATGCATTTGTTATGGTTGAGCTGATATCAAATATACTCAAGTCGTGCAAATTGAAAGGGATAGACTCAGACGAGTAAGCAAAATGATTGTATTTATTGCTAGCAGATGCAGGAATACATTCAAATAAATCAAATAGATAAACATCTTCATCCTCCACAGATGCTTCATCTCCCACAGCTGGATCTTCCTCCTTTTCCTCGAGGGTCAGGCCCTCCAAATTCATCAGCTCTTCTTCCCATTTCTCTTCTTCCTTCTTCACAATTTCTGATGCCAGTGACTTCTCACTTATCACCTCCTGAAAGATCTCAAACTCGGGCACCACAATCCCATTGACTTCTACCAGTTCAGGTTCTCCATGATATCCCGTTGCCTTCACAAAGCATTCCATCAGCTTCAACCCTTTCTTCTTGGCTTTCGGCTTATCCTCATCAGACATGTATCCCAACCCTATCCGGGTGGTCTGCCCCTTAAAGTTTGGTAATGTCAAACCTTTACCCGGCTCGAACTTCATCTTTTCCATGATCCTAGCCACCCTAGGATCCACCCACTCCTCAAAAGTTATCGACACTTAGAACTTTGTGAAAGGTTGTATTTCCAAAGTGGCCACATCACTGTCTACTTCAGCTCGGATGGTGATAATCTCTCCCCCGTAGGGAAACTTAATAACCTGATGCAGAGTGGAGGGCACGCCCCCAAGCTTGTGGAACCACGACCTTTCCAATAACAAAGCAAAAGTGGCCGGGATATCTGGCACTGTGAACTCAACCTCATCCTCAATCGGGCCAACCTTGACTACTGCGGCAAAGGTACCCTCAACTCCTCGCTTGCTATCATCATAAGCTTTGATGGTCATATTGGAGGGATCCAGATCCGTTGCCTTCATTCCCAACCTTGCCAAAATCTTTAATGGGCAAACATTGATAGATGAGCCATCATCTATCATTACACATGATGTCTTCTTGCCCCTCACTTCATCCCTGATAAATAGTGGCTTGTTGTGATTTCTTACCTCTGCCGGGAGTTCTTCCTCAGAAAAAGTTATTGCCTGCAAGGATTCCTCATGTACTGACCCTACAAACATGGGAGGATTAGCACCCTCTGGTACTATTATTTTGCTCAAGGCTTCAACCATAGCACGCATGTGCTCCTGTGATGAACACAACAATTCCCAGATGCTGACATGTGCCCGTGTCTTCTTCAACTGGCGTAGCACTGTATCCCCTTCAGTATTGTCCCCATTTTCTGCCACTTCTCTCCCTTCTGTCAACACTTTTTTACCCTTCTCAGCCGTATCACTGTAGAAACGCCCGCTGCGTGTCATTCCTCTTACCACCTCTTCATCACTACTGGAGAAATCTTCCCAGAAATTCTTCCCATGTTATGTTTCATCCTCGTTGCTGCTATCCCAAATTCCCAAGTAGAAGTCTTGGTGGTCAAAGGATTTGAGGACAAGGCTTTCGGGTAGGCCAGAGTTTATCATATAGGTTGGTGGTGGGACAGAGTGGTAATTCGGCAGGGGGTTTTTGTGTGTGTTAGGCTGTTCTTTTTCAGGGTTGGGTATTTTTTGGGAGTCTATAAGGTCCTGGATTTCGTGGCGAAGGCGGGCACGATTTTCAGTGTCATGGCCCTTCTGTTGATGGAAATGGCAATAGTGGTTTAGGTTGAGATGCGGTGGTGGTGGGTGTGGAAGTGGTTTGGTCTCTAGGGTTTCAGAAGTCCATGTCTCATTAACTTCTCCAATACCCTAGACAATGGTCTACCCAGGTTGGAGAAACGCCGGTTCCGGATAGCAGCAATCTCAGTAGCAATAGGCTTGGTACCTGATGGTCCCCTAATGGGCCTCATATTCAGGCTATAGAACTTTCTGTTCTCAGCCTCTTCTTCCTCAATATCCATGACAGTTTCCCTCAACTGTCAGAAATCAGTAATCATGGAGGTCATTCTCCTCAGCTTTCCATAAATCGAGAGCTTAGTACCTTTGATAATCATTTTTATCTGGTCCTTCTCTGAGGGCCGAGTCTGCATTTTCAAAAGCTGGCTCCTCCAACGGTCTACATATTCCTTGAAGCTTTCTTCTGGCTTCTGTTTGGTATTTTCTAAGTCCCGGAGTGACAAGTCGATCTCCAGATCTATAACATATTGTCTCAAAAAGGCCTCTGCCAATTCACTCCAATCCTCATTGATCTTCCACTCCAGGCTGTGATACCATACCACGGGTGCCCCCTCGAGTGACATCCCAAACATTTTCTGAACCTGACGCTTGGATAAACCCACTGAACTCATATATGAAACATACTGATGGAGATGGACCCTCGGATCCCCATTCCCGTTGAACTTGGCTATATCCGGCATTTTAAACTGAGCTGGCAACTATTCCTCAAACGTCATTGCCTCATAATCCAACAGGTCTTCGTGTTTGCCCCTCATCTTACGGGTAACCGAATCTACCTGATCTCAGAGTTTCTACAGTTCAGTTTGAGACCCTGCCATTTTCCTCATAGCATATTCAGCCATATCATCATCAAAACCCAGGATATCATCATTCAATCTAGTGGGAGGGTCTCCACACCTCTCATTCTCAGAGTTTCCCCCAGCACGGGGCACAGCCATATTGGCCATAGCAGCAATCAAGGCTTGCACCTGTTCAGTAACCTTGTGAGATTGGTTTTCAACTGATCCATACGGGATGTTTCATTCTCTGATTCGCTCATGTTTGCTATTGGACTTTTAACAAGTCTTCCTTTTCCCTAACCCAACGGATATCTATAATGGCTCTTAAGACACAAGAGAGTTAACATGATGTGTGTATGCATGAGATACGTCCGATGTATGGAACATATAATTCGGCCCATTGTCATTTTAAAGCTTCAATCGCATTATTTCAAGGTGCAAACTTGTCCCAGTTGAAAAGGCCCAACAGGTTTACACCTTTGCGATAACATGGTTAAACAACTTCAAATGATAAAAGGCCCAAACACGGGATGGCCCATAGGCATTTCAGAAACTTTTAGCCCAATTGTCATAGGATACGAACTCGTCCCAGTTTAAATGGCCCAACAAGTTCGCATTTCTGACAAGAAGCCCAACTGAATCCAAATGGTGATGGTCCCCAAATACAAGCATAAAGAGATAATTCAAGCATAAAGCAATAATTTCTACAGAGCGGCCCATTGACATTTCAGAAGCTTTTGGCCCAATTGTCATAGAATACGAACTCGTCCCATTTTAAATGGCCCAACAAGCTCGCATTTCTGACAAGAAGTCCAACTGCATCCAAATGAGGATGGTCCACAAGAACAAGGAGATAATTAAAGCATAAAGCAATAATTTTTATAGAGCGGCCCATTGACATTTCAGAAGCTTTTGGCCCAATTTTCATAGGATACGAACTCGTCTCAGTTTAAATGGCCCAACAAGTTCGCATTTCTGACAAGAAATCCAACTGTATCCAAATGATGATGGTTCACAAGCACAAGGAAATAGTTGCTATAGGTCATACAACTCTGGTCTACGTGTGGGTTTGCGGGAGTATGGACAAAGACTCTCGCTGGTGGAGGATTGCCCACAACTAGGTCTCCCCACTCAAGGGTTCGATCGACCAAGTGAGCGCACTTTTTTTATACCTTACGGTACGTGCCAACGAGTTATGGTACGTGACTGACTGTCAAATAGATTTCCCGTTGTAGATTCCCCAGAGGGAGGGCAGAGCGAACTCTCTTAAAAACCCAAGCCTCTTAGGCTCTTATCGCTTGGTGACAAGAATAAACAACGAGTCCCCCAAATTAGTCCATCACAGTAGGTTACGAGTACATGATTACCTAGGTGCCTTCACAGCTTTTCCTTATAGAAAGGTAGTGAATGACGGAAGACACCAAACCATGACCTAGCCTTAAAAAGTGCCTTTGATTAAACCCCTTTCAACCCACGGTAAACACGGTTAATTAAAGCACAAATCACAAACATTACAAGACATTATTTCGGGGCCAATTCTCTATCCCCAGTGGAGTCGCCAGACTGTAGGACACAGAAATCAGCGACGCTATCCCGGGCTCGCAGCCCGGTTGGGAGTACGAAGTAGCCCACGGGGGAACTAAACCAGAGAAATAACATGGAGTCGCCACCCGGTGTGAACAGGGAAAATTATTTAAGGCCGCACTCACCTCTCGCAAGGGAAGACCTCAAACTGTTGGGTTCGGAATGGTCCCTTACTTATGCCACTTGTAATGAAAGGATTTGTACAATAATCTAACCAAGCCTAAGCAACATATATTTCCAAGGATAATCTACTTCTAAGTTCATGCATAAAAAATGAATTGGAATAACGGCAAACATATAATTTCATGAACATATTATATTGATAAACACAGAGACGCAAATAAACAACAATTGTACAAGCATGCATATTAAAGAGAGGCAATTAAGTGCATAAATATTGAAGAGAGCTAACTAAACATATGATGGGGAACAAACATGCATGAAACATGATAAATGAATCTGTCCAGTGTGTGCGCGTTCTTGTAGTGTTTGTAAACGCGTTCGAAAGGTAAACAGAATGCAAGCATTCGAGTAGCGTTTGATAACGCGTTCGAACGATAAACAGAATGTCCGCGTTCGTATAGCATTTGATAACGCATTTGAACAGGATGAGACCTGATGCATGATACAATAAAATACATATGTGTTCTAGTAGCATTCGTAAATGGGTTTGAACGGTAAACAAAACGGAAATAAGACAGAATGAATACGTTCGTGTAGCGTTCATAAACGCGTTCGAACGAGATGAGATAGAATGCATACGTTCGTGCAGTGTTTAGAAATACGTTCGAACGAGATTGCCAAAAATGGCATCTGAAATGACACAAACATATATATGGATAAAAAAATACACAATGTAGGACCTCGTGTGCCCGATGGAACACATTTCACATTCAATCGGGTGCACCTCGTTCGGCGCGGCAAAATATTGTGGAAAATGTAGCCTTTTAGGCATTTCCCTCGAATAAAGGACCTTTAATCCGACGTAGTTAGCCCATGCGCACAAGAATGCAATGCATGTGTAAATAAAGCAATGATATGCAAAGGGTAAATGACATAATAAAAGGCACGGCAAAACATCGTGGTAAAGGTAGCCTTCAGACATTTCCCTCTAATAGAGGACCTTTAATCCACCCTAGTTAGCCCATGCGCATTATGTTACCATGCCTATAAAATAAAGAAAACAATAATATTGGACCTCGTATGCTCGATTAAACATATCTCACATTCAATCAAACATACTCCGTCCGACGCGGCAAAACATCGTGGAAAAGGTAGCCTTAGGCATTTCCCTCGAATAGAAGACCTTTAATCCACCCTAGTTAGCCCATGCGCACTATATCATCATGCATAAATAAGTAACATACAGAAAGCAATAGCATACTAATGACTAAATCATGGTTAAAAGATAAATAACATGCTAGCAACCCAATCATGCTCGAATATAAGGTTGGATGAAACAAAGTGTGTGAATCTCTCAAGTGATACGTGGTATTGCATCCCGAGTGCAAACCGCAGTACCGTCCATTCGGATTCGGCTATGGAATTTACGTCCGGGTTTCCATCCGATATACCACAAGAGATAACACATATTCCATTCATTCAAGGACCATAACATATATCAAAAAACGACTCTCATGCGGAGGAATTCTAATAAAAAACAAAAAAAAAAGATGAGAATAAATAAGAAGGTTGATGCCCTCAGGTATAACCTCTTAAGTCATCTCTCGAAAGTGCGTTACACGGCAGTCGGAATGATTGATGCTCCGCAACTCCTCCGGTCCACTGGTCCACTGCTCTTGTTCGCTGCTTCACTATTTTGAGCTGTCGTTTCCTTTGTTTTGCTGCTATTTTTCTGCTGTTTCTTGTGGTAATTTAAGGGTTTTAAAGTGCAGTTTTTTTTGTCACTGTTTTGCTATATTAAGTGACTATTTTTGGCTACTGTTTGCGGTGAATAAGGGCTATTTTGGGGTTGGTTTTGCGGCAATATGAGGCTGTTTTGGTGATGGTTGTGTGGCAATATGGAGACTGTTTCTGGTGTTGGTTGTGCGGCAATATGAGGGTGCTGGATGGGTTGTGATTCTCGGAATGTGAGGGTTATTTTCTCTTGCTTGGGACGTGGATGCTCTGGCTAGGTTTATTTCTTTTTGTGCTTTTTTGTGAGAATGAGCTAGGGGTTCTAAGGTTGGATTTGTGTTTATTTTATAGGCAAAGGCTAGGGTTTCTCTTGTTTGAATAGGAATGGGATCAAGTAATTATGGGGGGAATATTTCTAATTAGGAATGGATTTATTTGATTTTATTATTTAGATATGTGAATTATTTAGATTGGGATGTGATTTATTTAATTTAGGAAGGATAATATTTTAATTTGTGACATGTTTTAAATGTTTTAATTATTTTTGGGTGGGTTTCGGTGGGCTAATTGGGCTTGGGCGTGAGGCTAGCAACAAAACCAGAAGTACCGACACCGTTCGAACGCCTATTCGAACGCTACACGAACGCCCGCAATCTGTTTGACGTTGGAACGTGTTCACGAACGCAGCACGAACGAAAGCAGTGAACATGTGTATTGAATCCGATGACATACTTATTCTGAATTTCCCCTTTTGACATTCGTTTCCCGTGAATTTCGCAACCTAAAGAGTAGTGCCTCCGTACGAGACTCATCATCGGGACTTATATGCAAAATGCAGTGCCTACACTTATATTAAAGTAAACTTTCAAGTGAGCCAATGGTATCAAGCCATTTCCAAGCATAAATCATGTAATAGATATTTTGTTATTTAATTAACTTAATTATTTAACATTTAAATAATTAAATATAAATATCCTAATATATGTATTATATTTACTTTAAATATTGAAATACATATATATAAATGATATATGTCAAATATCACAATTTGATATTTTATTAATGTGTATTTAATAAAATCAAGAATTAAATAAAAAAAAACACATTAATTCGGAAATGACCGTTAGGTCCCTATTGCATGTATTTTTCGTTTAACCGTTAAACGAGTTATAAATAATTAGTATTATTCATAAAAGTTGCCCTAGTGCTCTACGAGTATATCTCATTAGTGAGACTCTCTAGGTTCAGACATATCCGTCATGAAATCAAATTTCGTGTCCATAATTCACCCACCCGTAAATTTTGACGAACACGGATAAACTCTCTGAACCATATAGGTCGAGGTCACTGCATACGTATAATCCCTCCGTCACAGGTATCCGGATTATTCCAGAGATATAGATATAAACGTCAAATATCTATAGATATAATCACATCGACGTTTCTATTAGCAATCCATTAATAACACTTAAAAATGATTTCTATAGTGTCCCACGGGCACATGGATTTAACAGATTGCTAATTTCATATTGAATACCTATGCTCTGTACACAGAGCTGGCGGATCATTTCTTGATACACACAGGATATCCTGAGCATCAGTCCACACCCAACGAACATGTGGAGGTCTGATCTTAATAGATCGAGGATATGACTGCCATCTAAGTGTGGAGGATAACTCATATATCCACAATGGTATCTCAAGTCAAAGAATCATTATGCTCACTCAACCCGAGAGAAGATTCTTATTGACGTTAGTGTACCATACATTAAGAATCTTCGGTGAGTCATTCAGTGTTTATCCGCTATAAACACCTACATGTCTATACGAGTCTCCAAGACTCATGGTTCATTGAGAAACCATCGGAATCTAAGATTCCAATATACGACATGTACCAGTCTCAACGGGTTTACTTTACTAACCAAGTAGTGTAAACCTTGACCATGAGCTGTTTAAGAATGACAACGTCATGATACAACTCAATGTCAGTTGTGACGCTTTTGCAACAGTATTATAACTAATCATTCTAAGGTCGGTTAAGTCTTTACCATATTAAAGAAGATGTTATATAAAAGAAATTGTTTATTTTATTCATAATAAAATGTTACATTAGTATTTACAAGGAAATACATAATAAAATTGGCGCTCAGAGCACCAACCCTAACAAAATCTCCCACTTGCTCTAATGTCAATATCGATTGTATCTAATACCCATCGACTTCATATGTTTATCAAATAAATTCGGAGGTATGGCTTTGGTAAGCGGGTCTGCTATATTATCTTCACTCGGTACCTTGCACACGATAATGTCCCCTCACGACACAATCTCTCGAATGATGTGATACTTTCGTTCCACATGCTTCGACTTCTGATGCGCCCTTGGTTCTTTTACTTGCGTAATGGCTCCAGTATTATCACAGTATAATGGAATCAGATTCTCGATACTTGGGACTACTCCCAATTATGTGTTAAAGTTCCTAACCTATACAACTTCCTTGCAGCTTAAGAAGCTATAATATATTCCACCTCAGTGGTGGAATCAGCTGTCGACCCCTGTTTGGAACTCTTCCAACAAATTGCACCTCTGTTAAGGGTAAACACGAATCCTGATGTAGACTTTCTATCATCAGGATCCGATTGGAAATCGGAATCCGTATACCCATTAACTTGCAGTTTGTTTCCTCCATAGATAATAATCCTTAGTACCTTTGAGGCCTAGTACATAACATGGATATGTTTAATGGCCATCCAATGGTCATTTCCCGGATTGGACTGATATATGCTCGTCACACTAACTGCGAAGCTGATATCAGGCCTAGTACATAACATGGCATACATGATGTTGCCCCAACACGAAGCATAAGGTTGATTAGACATTATAATCTTCTCATCTTCTGTTTGCGGACACATTTTCTTCGAAAGATGTAAGCCATGTATGAACGATATGTTTGTTGTCTTACAGTTACCAAAATTCTACCGCTCTAAGATCTTATCTATGTAGTTGATTCGGATAACCCAATAAGCTTCATTTCTCTATCTATATAGAGTTTTATGCCTAAGACATAAGAAGTTTCACCCAGGTCATTCATGGAGAAATTCTTACAGATGTAAGCTTTAACGTTTTGCATCATCCCAATATCATTCCCAATGATAAAAATGTCGTCAATATAGAGAATTAAAAATACCACCATACTCTCACTGGCCTTTTTATACACACAGTATTCTTCTGAATTCTTGAGAAAACCATACAATTTGATTATCTCGTCGATTAGAAGATTCCAACTTCGTGAAGCCTGTTTAAGTCCATAAATGGACTTCTTCAGCTTGCATACCATGCCCGAGTTCTCGCTGGATACAAAACCCTCCGGCTGTTCCATATAGATTTCTTCATCAAGAAATTCATTTAGAAAAGCTGTTTTGACATCCATTTTCCAAATCTCATAACCATGATATGCGGCAATTGACAACAAACATTGCAAGTAGCGAAAAGGTTTCATCGTAGTCTACACCAGGTCGCTGGGAGTAACCTTTAGCTATCAGTCGGGCTTTAAAGGTTTCAACCTTTTCCATTGGCCTCACGTTTCCTCTTGTAAATCCATTTACAACTGATAGGAACAATTCCTTCGGGAAACGGAACCAAGTTTCAAACTTGATTCTCATGAATTGAGTCCATCTCGGATTTCATGGCGTCCTGCCACTTCACGGAGTCGATGTCCAACATCGATTCTCTATAGGTAAAAGGGTCAGTCTTTTCAACTTAGAGAACATCCAGACTCTTTTCTTGTATCAAATATAAGTGTCCAGGAGGTCTAAATACCATTTGTGACCTACGTAGTGTATGTGTTGAAGGTTCTTTATCTTCTTGAACTTCAGGTTCCTCCGTTGGTTCGTTAGTTCCAGGTTGTACTTCATCAAGTTCAATCTGTCTATGATCACCACTTTCATACAAAAATTCGATTTCTATAAATTTTGCAAAATGAGCTATGAACACATTTCGATGCTCGGTATCATAAACAAATATCCTTTCGTATTTGAAAGATATCCAACAAACCTAAACTTCTACCCTCGAGGTAAAAGCTTATTCTGCTGAGCCATCTTGACGTATGCAGGACACCCCCAAATCTTAATATAACTAAGATTCGGTTTCCTACCAGTCCATATCTCATACGGAGTCGTATGAATAGCTTTGGAATAAATCTTATTCAGGAGATGAGCGGCAGTTAAAAGAGCATAACCACATAAGTAATAGGGTAAATCTGTATAGCTCAACATCGATTGGACCATATCCAATAAAGTCTGATTTCTCCTCTCTGACACTACATTGTGTTGCGGAGTGCCCGGAAGAGTATATTGAGTGAGAATCTCATTCTCCTTTAAATAATCAGTGAACTCTCCACTCATATATTCACCACCTCGATCAATCGAAGGCATTTAATATATTGACCAGTCTATTTTTCAACTTCATTTCAGAATTCTTTGAACTTTTCAAAGATTTCTGATTTATGTTTCATCAGATAAACATAACCATACCGTGACAGATTATCGGTAAAGGTGATGAAGTATGAATAACCACTGTGTGCAGTCTGACTCATGAGACCACATACATCAGAATGTACGAGTTCCGTTAAGTTAGTGGCTCGATGTCCAACACCCGAAAATGGGGCTTTGGTCATTTTACCTCGAATACAAGATTCGCAAGTTGGATAAGGTTCAATGGTGAGATCATGTATCAAACTATTCTTAACCAATTGGGTTAGGCGTTTCACGCCTATATGACCCAACCTCATGTGCCACAATTCAATATTATTTATATCAGATTGTTTACGTTTATTAATTCCAGTATTAAAGATATCTTGTGAGGTACGTAATATGTAATGACCATACTCATTTGGACAATAAAGGATATGAATATTATTACTATTATATAAATACAAAGAACGATTCTTAATATTTACACTATATCCTTCAGTATCAAATACAAAAAGAAACATAATATTCGCCACACATCTTGGCATAAAATAGCAGTCATTTAACAAAAGTCTCCCAATGGGTAAGGGAATCTCGCATATGCCCACTGCAACAGCATCCAGAGAGTCGCCACTCCCGAATCGCAACTACATATCCCCAGATTTCAGCCGTCTACTTCCCGTCAGCACCTACAATATATTGCAAATGTAAATATGACAAGCAGAATCTAAAATCCAATCCAATGAATCATCATTAAGCTTAAATATAATAATAAAGTAGCTGCTGTGTCGATGTCTTTTCCTTCCTTATCTGTGCAAGATAGTCCGAACTGTTTCATTTCCAGTGTCTGACTTTCTGGCAGTGGTGGCACTTATCTTCATAAGCTCTCTTGGCTTCGCTACCTTAGCCTGCGGAGGAACATTGAAACCTTTCTTCTTCTTTCCTTTTGTCTTTTTCCCCTTCGACTTGGATTGGGAAGAAGCGGAAAGAGAAGTAGGTTTCGGAAGGCGAGTCGGAACTCCATTCCTTAAATCTTCCTCTGCTGTGAAAAGCATCATATTCAACTCACAGTAAGAGCAGTGAATCCCATTCATGTTGAAGTACATGATAAACTGGTAATATGTTGCCGGGAGCGAACCAGTATGACACTACGTCCAAGAGTTTCATTGAAAGGGAAATCCTGGCGGTTCAATTGCTCGATCAAATGGAGCACATGCGGGTTCACAGCCTGCCCCTCATCAAGTTTAGAATGGAACAGTTCCATTGAAACTCTATGAACCACGACCTGTTTCTGGTTCATGAACGATTCACGAAGTTATGCCATCATGTTATATGCATCGTGCATATCAAAGTAAGTCTTCTTAAGCTCAGAAGAAAGAGAAATCAGAATGAATGATTTAACCCTTAAATCATAATCCTTCCATCTCTGTAAAGTCTCATGTTCTTCAGGAGATGCATCTGGAGATATAGCAAGCGGTAATGGACCTTCCAAAATATCCCAGCTTTTCGGAATTCCATATCCCAATTCGCAAAGTTTTCAGCGCCTTTTAGCTTATTCGTATCAAGCATAATAGCAAAAGGATTGGTCGGAGGTGCCGCCATCGTAAATCTATCAAATAGACAGTAAATCAACGGTTAGCAGATAAACAGATAAAATAGTTTCATATTGTATCATAAAACATTAACTAGATCATGAATTTTTAATCTAAAAATGCCATTCCCACTATTTCATGCAAAACTGTAATCCCCAAACAGAATACAAAACATGCGATAATCAAATCATAACATAATAGTGAAAGGTGGACCCCATGAATATATTTCAAGTCACAACTTTGGCACGTTCTCGCATACATATATTCATTAGGTAGACAACTCATTGTCAATCACTCAATAGTGACTCCTGGGTTTTCGGTCCTGGTCGTTTCTCGTTGTGACAGCTTTGGCACGTTCACAAGGAGGCGTACCAAGGTTAAACTTGTCAATGATAAATTCAAGATACTTACGAAACCCTGACAGCTTTGGCACGTTTAGGATTCCATTTTCGCTTGAATTCACCTAATATCAAATATATCTGGTATAGATAAATTTCTATCGGCCATATCCTCACAGCTTTGGAATGTTCTCGGATATAGTCGCAAAAAATTTATCGATAAGCGGTATTGACAAGACGGATCAATTAATATGCATCAAATACATATTAAATTAAAAACCTTATTTTCAAATAGGGATTTTTCCGCAAAAGATGCTTTTACTTTATTTAATCAAATTAAATAAATACATGCATGCATAAAGTCAAGATTAAAGTAAACATTAAATTTTAAAGACATAATCATATTGGGTGTCCAGAATTAGACTCGCTCTTATTCCATTTTTGTAGGGATTTTATACGGAATTACAGGGTTAGCGCAACGGAACGCGGAAAACAGAATTTCCGATTTCAAAAATTTTTCTTGGAACAATTAAATAAACTTATTTATCTAATTAATAAATACTTAAAATATGAAATTTAAACCCAAGAAATCATATTTCCTATAATTGTCGAATTGCCACAAAATTTTGAAATTTGATCATTTTGGTCCTTAAATAGTCAAATACATATTTAATTGATTTCAAATCAATCTCAAAATGATTTATACATGTTTAATACATAAAAATACAATTTACAACACAAATCCCCAATTTTTCAGTAATTGCCGAGAGCACCCAATAATTTCCAAAATTTATAATTTGATCCTTTTTGGTTCAAAACACATCAAGATCAAATCCAATCAATCCCAAATTTAATATACATCATATATACATCAAATTACATCACATATATGAAAAGCAAAAAAATTTGATTAGGTTAAGAACCTTTATTTCACAAATTACACCAATTGCACAATTTACACTAAATTGATAAAATTCAACACTTTAATCAATCTAATAATTCACCAAACAAGTCTCACCACTTGAAATAACTTAAGAACAATTCTAGGTTATAATTGAGTGGAATTAAAACTCTAGAATGGCAACTTTAATCACCAATTAATCAAATAAGCTTAATTACTCCTAATTAGCTTATTAATTAATCATACAAGCTAAACACCTTCAGACAAGTTTCCAACACATTTAATTACAAACTAAAAGAGTAGAGACATCAACTTAGTAACACAAATTGAAGCTAAGATTAATAGAAATATTTTCTAAGTTGAAGTATGTAAAGAAATACTTACAAAAATTCCAAATTTTGGCTTTGTTTTCCTTTTTTTCTTCAATTTTTCTCTCAACTCACTTTATAAATATTTGTGTAACTTGTGTTAGTAATGAAAAATGAAACAAAAATAAGTTATATGTGTTTCCTTGTCATGGCCGAAAGTCATGAACAAAAACAATAAATTTTGCATTTTTGTGTTTCATTTCCATTGGTCCAAGTTTACATAATAAAGATAACACTTATCTTATATTAAGTAAACTTACAAGTGAGCCAATGGTATCATGCCATTTCCAAACATAAATCATATAATAGATATTTTGTTATTTAATTAACTTAATTATTTAACATTTAAATAATTAAATAATTAAATACAAATATCCTAATATATGTATTATATTTACTTTAAATATTGAAATACATATATATAAATGATATATGTCAAATATCACAATTTGATATTTTATTAATTTGTATTTAATAAAACCAAGAATTATATACAAATACACATTAATTTGGAAATGACTGTTAGGTCCCTATTGCATGTATTTTTCGTTTAACCTTTAAACGAAATATAAATAATCAGTATTATTCATAAAAGTTGCCCTAGTTCTCTACGAGTATATCTCATTAGTGAGACTCTCTAGGTTCAGGCATATCTGTCACGAAATCAAATTTTGTGTCCATAATTCACCCACCCGTAAATTATGACGAACACGGATAAACGCTTTGAACCATACAGGTCGAGGTCACTGCATACGTATAATCCCTCCGTCACAGGTATCCGGAATAGATATAAACGTCAAATCTCTATAGATATAATCACGTCTATGTTTCTATTAGCAATCATTTAATAACACTTAGAACTGATTTCTACAGTTTACCCCGGGCATATGGATTTAACAGATTGCTAATTTCATATTGAATACATATGCTCTATACACAGAGCTGACAGATCATTTCTTGATACACACAGGATATCCTAAGCATCAGTCCACACCCAACAAACAGGCGGAGGTCTGATCTTAATAGATCGGTGACGTGACTGTCATCTAAGTGTGGAGGATAACTCATATATCCATAGTGATATCTCAAGTCAAAGAATCAATATGCTCATTCAACCCGAGAAGATTCTTATTGACGTTGGTGTACCATCCATTAAGAATCTTCGGTGAGTCATTCAGTGTTTATCTGCTATAAACACCTACAAGTCTATACAAGTCTCCAAGACTCATGGTTCATTGAGAAACCATCAGAATACAAGATTCCAATATATGACATGTACCTGTCTCAATGGGTTTACTTTATTGACCAAGTAGTGTAAACCTTGACTAGGAACTGTCTAAGAATGACAACGTTATGATACAACTCAATGTCAGTTGTGACGCTTCTGCAACAGTATCATAACTAATCATTCTAAGGTCGGTTACATCTTTACTGTTGGGTCGTCGGACTATCCGAACACGTAAGTACCTAGTACTACGTTTGTACCGATTTACAAGACAAGGTTGGCTTCTAGCAAAGCGACATGCCTACCCAATTCTCCAGAAATATCCTTACAGGAATATGTGATCTATATCAGGCGTAGTATACGTAGTATTGCGTATTTCGATCCAGCATATGATGTCACGTGCAAGGCCTGGGGCTGGAATTGTGTCTGCCCCGTACGAAGCACATATCGGATCTCTGGTAACTAGTCTCTATAATCGGATAAACATGACCTAGTCATAATATCCCGATAGCTGCAGCATATAAGAGAACAAGTTCCGTATACTACGTGATCATCATCTCCACTTTGACTGGAGTGATACTTCCATCTCGACATCACACCCAATACACTACGATTATTGGTATAGTTTCATCTTTGATGAACTATTTGTGTTGCAATAAGGAATCGGTGCCTGGAACATATTTATGTACCACATCCAGTATCTAAAATCCAATTTTAATACTAGCAGTGAACATATTTATGACAAACTTATTTGAAGTCGGAGCCTTGCACCGTCTTCAATTTCTTCAAGTCTGCCTTGTCCATACGGCAGTCACGCTTCCATGTCCCCGTTTGCCACAATTTAGGCAGACAACTTGGGATATGTCCTTTGTCTTCCCAGAAGATAATAATCATTTTGCCTTTGCCCTTTTTCACACCCAAGAAGCTTTTGGCCAAGCCTTGGCCTTCCAGAATGTTGAAGTAAGGTGCGTCTTGCGCTACTTGCCTATTGCAAACTTTGGCTTTATCTCATTGAGTATAGCCATTAACTCTCCAAGAGTTTACTATTGCAATTTGGTACTTCAAAGATCTAAGGATAAATCTATGAAGATCCTTCGATTTCATTATCATACTATAAGGATCTAATCCTTTGTTCTGATTAAGAAATTAAGGAGCCTATTTGGCAAGCTTAATGGATTAAGCACTAAAGTTATCATTACATGAATATTCCAAATATCATGTTCTACTATTTGCTCAACTCCGGGCTTAGGCTCGAGACGTCACTATATCAAATAAAGTAACTTCTCGGTTACCCAGGACTATCCTGAGATTATATTCCCAATTTGAAAATTAAAGTCGTTTAAATACATTTTCCCCATGATTATGTTTTAAACACCAATCTTTCAATTATCTTGATTCTAATAGTCCAACTATTTAATCAACGATTTTAGGTACTATTTATTATAATGATTACTATAGTCCAACTATATAATCAACTATAACTTAATTGATTAAATTCAATTATATTGATTACTATAATCCAATTATAAAATCAATTATTAATTGAAATAGTTTGAATACAGTCCAACTGTTTTAAAACAACGATTAATTATTAGTCCAACTAATATATTAATTTATTTGATGAAATATTTGAAATGAGCGCGTATGGCAAGTAACTAAATGAATATTGCAAATTTAATACTTGCCTCCCACTATTTTTCGGCGAGCCTCGAACCCTCTGTGGAGTACTCGGGAAACCTTGTTTCCTAGTGGGCTAGGATCCCGTTAAATAACACACAATCTTGACTTTGGCCAACAAATTGTATGATAATTAACTAGGTAGATCTCTAAGATCAATTGGATCACATCCAATTCCTAGATCCAGTAGGTGGACATCCAAGTCCGAAACATATATCTTATATATGCCAATATATCCAATATATTGCCTAACCTTTTTCCTCTGAATCAACTAAGCCTTGGCTTTGGCACAACAAACTTAGTGATCCCAGTTAAGCGGAACCCATTGACCATGGAAAGCTTCGTAATCAATGTCGATTGACAAGAAGTGATCTTGACTTTGGCCAACAAATCACAACTTGGACAAGACACCAATATGGAACAAAGCCTTCATGATTCAAACACATCCTCGACGGACAAAGGCCTTGACTTTGGCCAACAAACCAATGCCAGTCTTGGATCTTGAGTAAGAATCACTCAATGGAAGGAAAAACGCTTAATATGATGTTGAGGGTTTTTCGCGTGCAATTGGCAACCAATTTATTATCTTTGTTAAGGTCTCATCATCATACACCCTTAAACATGCATTCTAAACACATAATAAGGCGCATATAAATAAATATAATAATGATATGCGGATGGATACTTAAACATTGTTCCTATAACAAATCTCTCCCTTTCCTCTCTCCCGCTAGCACAAGTATTACTTCTACCCGTTACATAACACTTCTAAAGAAACCTCATTAACATTGAGGGGAATAGGTGAGAAGAGAAATACAAAGAGTAAGGATGTAATAGGCTGGACACGCAGGTCTAATTAATAAATTCTAAATTTATTACAACAATTTCCAAAATTACCCCACCCATCTAATATCCATCTGATATACATTATTCATGCATCGCAACCATGTATTCACATAAGCATGTTATCAATAAATCGAATCCAATTAATTAATCTGAATTTTAATGACCATCCAATGTTCAAACAACGATTTGATTTTGCGCGAGTCCAACTCGTTTTGCGAATAAGTACTCAAAGTACGAATTCTTGAATTAAATTAAACTACAACATTAAATCCAATTTAATTTGTATTTAATACTAACCCATTTATTTAATTCCAAATTAAATATTTACACTTTTAATGTACCTTTAGCGACTTAGATTCTAAATCTAATCGTTACGGGTCTCAAAGCCCGACTAACATCCAATGTCAATTTAATTTAAAGTCCAATAGGCTTTTAATTAATTTCTAAGGCATGGACTTTTGGTCAATTTGGGTCAAACCCAAATACCAATGCCCATTTAAGGAATCACCCTTATTTGCCAAGAAACCAATTTAGGCCCATTAGGCCCAATTAAAATTAAAGGTCCATTAAGTCATAATTGGACTTTATGGAAATGATTTTGGGCCCAATTGGATCCAACCAATTTGCCTAAACCAATCTTGGTACAACCAAGCCCATTAAGCCCAATTATAACTTATAAGGCTCAATTCCAAAATAAGCCCAATTAATTAAATTATCAAATTCCAAATTTTATAACTAAATTAACTTAAGTGTATAGCCATAATTAATCACCCAAATTAATATTTCCAAAACACAAATTTGTACAATTAATTATGCTCATTATCATCAAAACATGTCCAACACATTTTAATCAAAAATCAAACCCATTTCATGCTTCTTAACTCACGGCAATGGTAGGGATTTTTTGTCCAATTCCACCTTCAATCCAATTGAATTTAAATTAACATTCCCAAAGCCTTTCAAACTCATCCAATGAATCAAAAAACAAAAATTACCATGAGTATTAGGGTTCTATATCTCCTCCCCAAGCCAATATTTTTGGGCAAAAAATTGATCCAATCAACTTTTCATGAAATTGATCCAATCCAACTTCAATTAAACATCATTCAAGCATACTCAATCAAACAATTTCATCAAATCATGCTCAAAATGATTTTACCCAATTTTAACCCTAAGAAGTTTCATGCTCAATATTGGCTTTAATACCATTGTTGGGTTTCTCTAAGGTCTCAAGGATCATTTTAAGCATAGAAACATCGTGTGAATATAACAAGGAAGTTGCGGAATACATTGTCACAAGTGCGGTTCCCTATCACCTTAGGATGACTCTTTTGTGTGCTAGCACTCTTGATTTTGCAACAAAATCATCATCTTGCTTCTCTTTGTATTCGGCAGTAGCAGAAAATGGAGAAAAAGAAGTTTGGTCCAAGACCGTGAGAAAGAGGAGGGAAATGGCTCCAAAACGTGAGTAGTAAAGAGAGAGAGAGAAAATGTGTTAATATATTTAGTTTTTGATTTTCCAAAAATCAAATACTGAAAACCATTTTCAAATTCCAAAACTCAAAGGCAAAAACAATCAATGCCTTCCAACTACCAACATCAATCAATAGTGACATGTTGTCACATCACTCAAAGTGACTAGACATCACATCAATTGATTGACGAGTGATTTGATGCTTGATGTGACTTATGGGTCGTATTTTAATTCGCAATGCGTGTGCGCCCGCAAACATTCCCGGGCTCGGGTTCGCTAATTCTAAATTAACGAATTTTTCCGTTGCGACGTAATTAAATAATTATGCCTAGCAAAATCACTATTCACGTCGCTAACGAATTAATTCTAAATTAACTCGTTCGCCCGAATTAAAATCTAATTTCAATTCTGCGTCGAAATCTAATTTCGTATAATATATCGAATATATTATTTTATCGATTAATTCCAAATTAATCGTTCTCTCTCTTTAATTAATATTTTATCCCAGATAAAATATCTCCTTAATTTATCCCAAATTAATTTTCTCTCTCATCTAATTAATCCCAGATTAATAAAGTGCGAGTCATACGTCATCGGTGAATCTTCGGGAAGCGACCCATGAGATCCCCGGATATGTTGGCAGTAAATCCGGTCGTCGGACTATCCGAACACGTAAGTACCGAGTACTACGTTTGTACCGATTTACAAGACAATGTTGGCTTCTAGCAAAGCGCCATGCCTACCCAATTCTCCAGAAATATCCTCACAGGAATATGTGATCGATATCAGCGTAGTATACGTAGTATTGCGTATTTCGATCCAGCATCTGATGTCACATGCAAGGCCTGGGGCTGGAATTGTGTATGCCCCGTACGAAGCACATATCGGATCTCTGGTAACTAGTCTCTATAATCGGATAAACATGACCTAGTCATAATATCCCGATAGCTGCAGCATATAAGAGAACAAGTTCCGTATCCTACGTGATCATCATCTCCACTTTGACAGGAGTGATACTTCCATCTCGACATCACACCCAATACACTACGATTCTCAATATACCCAGAAGAGGCGTACACAGAACCTGTTAAAGCCCTGGACGACCAAAACCAAAGTATATTGATTGTCGCAAGTATTAGCGGTGCAAGTCTCAAGTTAAGACCAAATACACCTACCCTGATTCGGACTTCCATAGACACATAGTCATACTACCAATGGAATTCTGAGGGGTCTATCTAGAGCGAAGCTATTTTCCGTACCATTAGTAAAACACAACCTCCTATTACACTTGCATGAGTATCCTATACCCAAATATATGAGAACTATGTCGTTATACCCTCACAACACGCACAAGTGTCATACTAGTCTTTTACGCATTATCGATGACCAATCTCGATAATACTCTGACTAGGGATATTTAATGATTAAACCTTCATGGATTGATACTGTCTTATATCATCTCAATCCATGAACTAATCATATGGACCTTTCATCACTTATACATCTTGGTGATCTAATCACAAATGATAAAAGAGCAATTTCCTTTGTCACATAGTTAATTTGTACAACAACACCATGATCTGTACAAATAGTAACGTTATGGGTCATAATTGTCCAACAATCTCCCACTTGGCCTATAGCCAGTCACTCAAGTGTCTTACACCCGAACTATGTTCAGCTCGCTCAAACTTCTACTGAGAAAATGCTTTCGTCAGCGGATTCGCATGATTATCATTTGATACGATTTATTCGATCATCACATCGCCACGATGTATGATCCAACGAATCAAATGAATAATTAAAGTATATATCTGGATCGTTAATGAGACCATTAATTCTTTAGCCTGCGTTGCAGCCTAGCTCAGCTGCTAACAGAACTATTTCTAATCTAATTAGATTATTATCATTCCAGAAGGCTTCTATTGCTGCCTCAGCTGCAGCATTAATCCACTTTTGTTGTTTATTCGGCAACAGTATCTTGCTTGGAAGATTTCCAGCTCACTGTTCCGTTATTCAAACTTTGTAGTACCGTTGTTACGACTAATAGTCATTTTTATCGGTTAGGAAACTTGCAACAGTGAACCCAGTCACTTCAAGTTCTCATTCTCCATAGTATAAGACAGCATCCTTAGTTATCTAAGATACTAAAGGATGTTCTTAACATCAATCCAATGACTATCACTTGGATTGGCCCGATTGTGACTCCATATGCTCAAAGCATATGAGACACCAGGTCGCGTACATTTTTCAATGTACGAGTTCTCGGAGAGTATTAACAACTTTAAATTTATCCCAGTAGATCTTTATTCCTAGAATAAAGGTTGTTTCTCCCAAGAATTCCACGGAGAATTTTCATGAAAGCCAAGCTTTCACCGATTGTAATTATGGGAATATCATTTCCAAGAAATGATGTGTCATCATTACTTAGGACATCACTGTCAGTGCGCTCCCACTAACCTCCTTATATACACAAGAATCATTTTCGTTTTGAATTAAATCATACACCATTATGATTACATCAAGACTATAGTTCCAAGAACCCAATGCTTGCTTCAATCCATCCATGGATCGAATTAACCTGCAAACCTTGTTTGCTAGTTTTGGTACGACAAAACCGTTAGGATGTTGTAAACATCCTCCAAAAGGTTTCCGTTAAGGAAAGCGGTTTTGGCATTTAGCTGCCATATTTCATAAATGAAACATGCAGCATTAGCAAGCATTATCCAAATGGATTTAAACATGACGAGAGGTAAAAGATTTCGTCGTAATCGACACAATGTTGATAACGATACCTTTTCGCTACAAGCCCAGCTTAGTACGTTGGTATGTTGCCTTCCATATTTGTCTTCCTTGAAGTCTTATATAGTACCAATAGGCACAATGCCTTCCGGTACAACAACTAGTATCCAAACTTGGTTGGTATACATGGGATCCATTTCGGACATCATGACACTTTGCCATAATATGGAGTCGATACCTTGTATCACTTTCTCATACGTAGTCAGTTCGTATTCCTCAATAAGATTGACATATTTATGAGGTGAGATCAGAAACCCATACCCCAGGTTGTTTTCTGACTCTCTCCGACTTACGTGGTTCTTGTGTATTCGAAGATTATTGGCATAGTTTCATCCTTGATGAACTATTTGTGTTCCAATAAGGAATCGGTGCCTGGAACAGTATTACTCCGATTTTCATCGAGTTTTACTTTCCTCCCACTTACCACTGCATATAGGTATTCCTCTTAGGAAAACCGCATGGTGAGCAACAATTACATTGTTCTCTTGTGAGTTGTATAAGTATTATACTTTGGTTTCCCTAGGATAACCCACAATTTAGGCACTTATCTGATTTGGGTTTTAGTTTGGTATCATCCAAACATATGCCCAGCATTCCCAAATCTTCAGGAATGAGAAACCCAGTTTCTTTCCTGTTCATATCTAATATGAAATCTGTCAAACAGATTTTAATGGAACCTTATTCATAATAAGTTTTGCACTATTTATGTGTATCCGTTGATAGCTCAGAGCGACTCATGATTAACCTTATCATGTCCAACAAAATTCGGTTTCTCAGTTCGGACACACCATCAAATTGACGTGTTCCGGGAGGAGTCCTCATTGAAAGAATACTATACTCTTTCAAGTATTTGAGAAACTTATTGCTTAAGTATTTTCATCATGGTCTTACCGTGATGGTTTAATACTTTAGCCGATCTGTTTGTTTATTTCGTATCGAAACTCTAAAATTTTCTGATTTGTGTTTCAAAAAGAAACACATAACCATAACGCGATGCCACATCTGTAAAGGTCACGAAACATTCATATCCACCTCTAGCCTAGCTAGATATGGGACCACTTACGTCACTATGACTGAGGGCTAACAGATCGGTGGCACTTACACTTTTACCAAGTAAAAATCATTTCAGGCACTTTGCCCAATAAACTAGATTCGTTGACTTTATTTGATTAGAATCAAATTTGTCCTTGTATCCACTATTCGAAAGTGTGGATATATGAGTCTTGTTAATTATGTCCCAGACAACAATGCCACAAATAAGTCTCAACTGATTAAATCAGTCTGAGCTATTTATTTTCTCATGTTATATGTTTGAGATTTATTTATATTCAAAATATAAATACTGTTATTCACATCTAATGTGTTTATCTCAATATCATCTTTATATAATAAAACACTTTAGTGTTCTAGAATATAAAGGTATACCCGCAACGGGTTAAACCCTGATATCTAGATAATGTCTCTAGTCAAACTAGTTACATTCTAACAGTTTTCTAATTTAAGTACACATCCGAAGGGTAGTTCCCAAACTTAGGTCTCTACGGCCAAAACAACGACTCTCGTCCCGTTTCGGATTCATAGATCAATCTCATCTGAAGTCAGTAGCCTACTCTCAGCAGATCCTGCACATCAGTACATATTTATGTACCACATCCAGTATCTAAAATCCAATTTTAATACTAGCAGTGAACATATTTATGACAAACTTATTTGAAGTCGGAGCCTTGCACCGTCTTCAATTCCTTCAAGTCTGCCTTGTCCATACGGCAGTCACGCTTCTGTGTCCCCGTTTGCCACAATTTAGGCAGACATTTTGGGATATGTCATTTGTCTTCCCAGAAGATAATAATCATTTTGCCATTGCCCTTTTTCCACACCCAAGAAGCCTTTGGCCAAGCCTTGGCCTTCCGGAATATTGAAATAAGGTGCGTCTTGCGCTACTTGCCTATTGCAAACTTTGGCTTTATCTCCTTGAGTATAGCCATTAACTCTCCAAGAGTTTACTATTACAATTTGGTACTTCAAAGATCTAAGGATAGATATATGAAGATCCTTCAATTTCATTATCATACTATAAGGATCTAATCCTTTGTTCTGATTAAGAAATTAAGGAGCCTATTTGGCAAGCTTAATGGATTAAGCACTAAAGTTATCATTACATGAATATTCCAAATATCATGTTCTACTATTTGCTCAACTCCGGGCTTAGGCTCGAGACGTCACTATATCAAATAAAGTAACTTCTCGGTTACCAGGACTATCCTGAGATTATATTCCCAATTTGAAAATTAAAGTCGTTTAAATACATTTTCCCCATGATTATGTTTTAAACACCAATCTTTCAATTATCTTGATTCTAATAGTCCAACTATTTAATCAACGATTTTGGTACTATTTATTATAATGATTACTATAGTCCAACTATATAATCAACTATAACTTAATTGATTAAATTCAATTATATTGATTACTATAATCCAATTATAAAATCAACTATTAATTGAAATAGTTTGAATACAGTCCAACTGTTTTAAAACAACGATTAATTATTAGTCCAACTAATATATTAATTTATTTGATGAAATATTTGAAATGAGCGCGTATGGCAAGTAACTAAACGAATATTGCAAATTTAATACTTGCCTCCCACTATTTTTCGGCGAGCCTCGAACCCTCTGTGGAGTACTCGGGAAACCTTGTTTCCTAGTGGGCTAGGATCCCGTTAAATAACACACAATCTTGACTTTGGCCAACAAATTGTATGATAATTAACTAGGTAGATCTCTAAGATCAATTGGATCACATCCAATTCCTAGATCCAGTAGGTGGACATCCAAGTCCGAAACACATATATCTATATATGCCAATATATCCAATATATTGCCTAACCTTTTTCCTCTGAATCAACTAAGCCTTGGCTTTGGCACAACAAACTTAGTGATCCCAGTTAAGCGGAACCCATTGACCATGGAAAGCTTCGTAATCAATGTCGATTGACAAGAAGTGATCTTGACTTTGGCCAACAAATCACAACTTGGACAAGACACCAATATGGAACAAAGCCTTCATGATTCAAACACATCTTCGACGGACAAAGGCCTTGACTTTGGCCAACAAACCAATGCCAGTCTTGGATCTTGAGTAAGAATCACTCAATGGAAGGAAAAACGCTTAATATGATATTGAGGGTTTTTCGCATGCAATTGGCAACCAATTTATTATCTTTGTTAAGGTCTCATCATCATACACCCTTAAACATGCATTCTAAACACATAATAAGGCGCATATAAATAAATATAATAATGATTTGCGGATGGATACTTAAACATTATTCCTATAACAAATCTCGCCCTTTCCTATCTCCCGTTAGCACAAGTATTACTTCTACCCGTTACATAACACTTCTAAAGAAACCTCATTAACATTGAGGGGAATATGTGAGAAGAGAAATACAAAGAGTAAGGAGGTAATAGGCTGGACACGCAGGTCCAATTAATAAATTCTAAATTTATTACAACAATTTCTAAAATTACCCCACCCATCTAATATCCATCCGATATACATTATTCATGTATCGCAACCATGTATTCACATAAGCATGTTATCAATCAATCTAATCCAATTAATTAATCTGAATTTTAATGACCATCCAATGTTCAAATAACGATTTGATTTTGCGCGAGTCCAACTCGTTTTGCGAATAAGTACTCAAAGTACGAATTCTTGAATTAAATAAACTACAACATTAAATCCAATTTAATTTGTATTTAATACTAACTCATTTATTTAATTCCAAATTAAATATTTACACTTTTTAATGTACCTTTAGCGACTTAGATTCTAAATCTAATCGTTACGGGTCTCAAAGCCCGACTAACATCCAATGTCAATTTAATTTAAAGTCCAATGGGCTTTTAATTAATTTCTAAGGCATGGACTTTTGGTCAATTTGGGTCAAACCCAAATACCAAAAAGGCATTTAAGGAATCACCCTTATTTGCCAAGAAACCAATTTAGGCCCATTAGGCCCAATTAAAATTAAAGGTCCATTAAGTCATAATTGGACTTTATGGAATGGGTTTGGGCCCAATTGGATCCAACCAATTTGCCTAAACCAATCTTGGTACAACCAAGCCCATTAAGCCCAATTATAACTTATAAGGCCCAAATCCAAATAAGCTCAATTAATTAAATTATCAAATTCCAAATTTTATAACTTAATTAACTTAAGTGTATAGCCATAATTAATCACCCAAATTAATATTCCAAAACACAAATTTGTACAATTAATTATGCTCATTATCATCAAAACATGTCCAACACATTTTAATCAAAAATCAAACCCATTTCATGCTTCTTAACTCACGACAATGGTAGGGATTTTGTCCAATTCCAACTTCAATCCAATTGAATTTAAATTAACATTCCCAAAGCCTTCAAACTCATCCAATGAAACAAAAAACAAAAAATTACCATGAGTATTAGGGTTCCATATCTCGGCCAAGCCAATATTTTTGGGCAAAAATTGATCCAATCAACTTTTCATGAAATTGATCCAATCCAACTTCAATTAAACATCATTCAAGCATACTCAATCAAACAATTTCATCAAATCATGCTCAAATTGATTTTACCCAATTTTAACCCTAAAAAGTTTCATGCTCAATATTGGCTCTGATACCATTGTTGGGTTTCTCTAAGGTCCCAAGGATCATTTTAAGCATATAAACATCGTGTGAATACAACAAGGAAGTTGCGGAATACTTACAATGATCGGTTGAGCGATGCGAGGAACAACGAAACTTCAAGCTCCCTCCAAGGTGGCTCACGGCAGTGGGCTTTTTCTGCTCTTCCAAAATTTCGGTCAACCTCCATGGATGTCCTCCATGGATGCTCCAAGCTCCAAGCTTCTCAAATGGTGATTCCAAGCTCACAAGTGCGGTTCCCTATCACCTTAGGATGACTCCTTTGTGTGCTAGCACTCTTGATTTTGCAACAAAATCATCATCTTGCTTCTCTTTGTATTCGGCAATAGCAGAAAATGGAGAAGAAGAAGTTTGGTCCAAGACCGTGAGAGAGAGGAGGGAAATGGCTCCGAAACGTGAGTAGTAAAGAGAGAGAGAAAATGTGTTATATATTAGTTTTTGATTTTCCAAAAATCAAATACTAAAAACCATTTTCAAATTCCAAAAGTCAAAGGCAAAAATAATCAATGCCTTCCAACTACCAACATCAATCAATAGTGACATATTGTCACATCACTCAAAGTGACTAGACATCACATCAATCGATTGACGAGTGATTTGACGCTTGATGTGACTTGTGGGTCGCATTTTAATTCGCAATGTGAGTGCCCCCGCAAACACTCCCAGACTCGGGTTCGCTAATTCCAAATTAACGAATTTTTCCGTTGCGACGTAATTAAATAATTATGCCTAGCAAAATCACTATTCACGTCGCTAACGAATTAATTCTAAATTAACTCGTTCGCCCGAATTAAAATCTAATTTCAATTCCGCGTCGAAATCTAATTTCGTATAATATATCGAATATATTATTTTATCGATTAATTCCAAATTAATCGTTCTCTCTCTTTAATTAATATTTTATCCCAGATAAAATATCTCATTAATTAATCCCAGATTAATTTTCTCTCTCATCTATATAATCTCAGATTAATAAAGTGCGAGTCATACGTCATCGGTGAATCTTCGGGAAGCGACCCATGAGATCCCTGGATATGTTGGCAGTAAATCTGGTCGTCGGACTATCCGAACACGTAAGTACCTAGTACTACGTTTGTACCGATTTACAAGACAAGATTGGCTTCTAGCAAAGCGCCATGCCTACCCAATTCTCAAGAAATATCCTTACAGTAATATGTGATCTATATCAGGCGTAGTATACGTAGTATTGCGTATTTCGATCCAGCATCTGTTGTCGCGTGCAATGCATGGGGCTGGAATTGTGTCTGCCCCGTACGAAGCACATATCGGATCTCTGGTAACTAGTCTCTATAATCGGATAAACATGACCTAGTCATAATATCCCGATAGCTGCAGCATATAAGAGAACAAGTTATGTATCTTACGTGATCATCATCTCCACTATGACTGGAGTGATACTTTCATCTCGACATCACACCCAATACACTACGATTCTCAATATACCCAGAAGAGGCGTACACAAATATATGAGAACTATGTCGTTATGCCCTCACAAAGCACACACATGTAATACTAGTCTTTTACGCATTATCGATGTCCAATCTCAATAATACTCTGACTAGGGATATTTAATGATTAAACCTTCGTGGATTGATACTGTCTCATATCATCTCAATCCATGAACTAATCATATGGACCTTTCATCATTTATACATCTTGGTGATCTAATCACAAATGATAAAAGAGTAATTTCCTTTGTCACATAGTTAATTTGTACAACAACACCATGATCTGTACAAATAGTGACGCTATGGGTCATAATTGTCCAACATTTACCATATTAAAGAAGATGTTATATAAAAGAAACTGTTTATTTTATTCATAATAAAATGTTACATTAGTATTTACAAGGAAATACAAAATAAAATTGGCGCTCAGTGCACCAACCCTAACAATTCTAACATTAATTATAAGCTTCTATTAATTGTGATATAGGTTTTAATAAAGCGCTAAGATATTGGTGTTATAATAGAAACTGTGAAGCCCAATTTTCAGATCTAATAAAGTGGGCTGCACTCTATATTAAATTATGTGTGGACATTAGAGCGGGTTTTGGAATTGTCATGAGCTTTTGATGGGTGAGCCCATTACACTCCATAAATTTGTGAGCTACAGTCTCACCCTCACTCTCATATACAACTTACTCAATAAGCTTCATGATTACTCCTGATATTTCTCTCTCCTTATTATGAAATTGCATTATTAATGCATTATTAAGATAATGCTTTAATGAGATGTGATGTGAAGCTTATTTGATAAGTTTCACATTTCATCACCATTTATATATATAAAGTATACAGAAGGCAATTCTTTTTAAGATTGTCGAGAGCTTTTGATAAACAAAAGAAAAGAGAACGAGAAATAGAAGCATAAAGAAATGGCTTCATAAGGCACAATATAAGGTTAAAAGCATAAGGAAGCTTAATAAGGGAGAGTAAGTTTCTCACCATCAAGAAGAGAGGAGCAGAGGGTGATCTCCTCAGTGCAAACTATCAACAGATCAACAGGAATTTCCGTTGCATATATGGATTCTAAATCAGGTACGCTCTCAGAATCATCAGATTAATTCTTTTTGTTGACGGCTGATTTTGTCTCGGGGCAATATGGGAATATTACTCCGAGATAATCTTCCCTCAATAGTGAATTTGTTCGGTTACGGGGGAACAAAAGCAAATTTAGCAAAAGATAGGTAAATACGCCAATCGACAAAGAGATTTAACGTGGTTCGGTGGATTTGGATCCGACCTACGTCCACGGGCACAAACAAGATGATACTTTTATTATTCAAATGCGCTTCTCAGACCGTTCTTTGTGTTTTACAAGTCAGAGCTTGGTGATTCTGATGATGATTCTTAATGCTCTCCCATTGTTCCTTCTTTATGCACATTCTACCCTTCTATTTATAATAGTGTAGAAATCAGATTCCTTCTCCTATAAGAATTTCCTAGTTGAAACTTTTCCATTTTCCCATAAGGATTCCTAGTCAAAACTATTCCCTTTTCCCATAAGGATTCCTAATCAAAACTACATTTACTTTCTTTATCCTACTAGGACTCTGTCTCACCAGTTTTCCCCATGAAAAAATGATAACTTGTCATCTTATCCGCAAGAATATGGTGTCATCTTCTGGAGCATATCTCGCTATTTGGTCGGTCTTCATGAGGTCGGTCATGATGGTCATTTGAACTGAGAATGCTTCCGCCGATCTGATAATGCCCGGTCATCCAAACCGAAGTGGTCGGTAACCTACCATTAAGTGCTCGACCCTCACTTATGTGGTCGGTCATGATGGTCTTTTTTAATGATTTTGACCAATGAGGGAATTTACCCTTTTACCCATGTCGTGCTGCTTAAATATCATAGTGCCTAAAAAAACACCATCAACATCTATCCCCTAGTTCTCGGTAACAACGAGTTTGCGAGTTGATGCCGGGAACTATAAAAAAGATGGTGTGTCAATGAATCCGTCGGTGGTCACTCCAGGAACCGCAGAGAAAAATGTCTTGGATGCAAATTTGGTCCTTCCTGCCACCTTCATGTGCTCAGTCAACGAGGATCTCGATATCTACCTGTGGAGAAAATGCTTTGCCCTTATGCTGATGACGATCGACTCGGTGGGACGTAACCCGACCCCGAGCTGAGAAGAACATTTGGCTCTGGGGGAATGTCACCTCCCCAGACCATTAGAGGGCCGACCATGGGGGAGATGCTCTGATCCCATGTCGATGATAAGTCTCTCGGTGGGACGTATCCCGACCCCGAGCTGAAGAAAGACTTGGCTCTGGGGGAATATTACATCCCTAGTCCAAAGAAGCCGACTCGGTGGGACGTAACCCGACCCCGAGCTAAAAGAAAGACTTGGTTCTGGGGGAATGTTACATCCCCAGTCCAAAGAAGCCGACTCGGTGGGACGTAACCCGACCCCGAGCTGAAAGAAAGACTTGGATCTGGGGGAATGTTACATCCCCAGTCCAAAGAAGCCGACTCGGTGGGACGTAACCCGACCCCGAGCTGAAAGAAAAACTTGGCTATGGGGGAATGTTACATCCCCAGTCCAAAGAAGCCGACTCGGTGGGACGAAACCCGACCCCGAGCTGAAAGAAAAACTTGGCTCTGGGGGAATGTTACATCCCCAGTCCAAAGAAGCCGACTCGGTGGGACACAACCCGACCCCGAGCTGAATAAACAAGTGGCCTCGGCGGAACGAAATCCAGCCCCGAACCGAATAACCAAGCGGCCTCGGCGGAATGAAATCCAGCCCCGATCCGAATAAACAAGTGGCATCGGCGGAACGAAATCCAGCCCCGAGCCGAAATAAAAATCGATCTCGGCGGTACAAGAGCAGACCCGAGCCGGAAAGAAGAAAGAAACATCGGTCTCGGCGGTACAAGAGCAGACCCGAGCCGGAAAGAGACATCGGTCTCGGCGGTACAAGAGCAGACCCGAGCCGGAAAGATACATCGGTCTCGGCGGTACAAGAGCAGACCCGAGCCGGAAAGACACATCGGTCTCGGCGGTACAAGAGCAGACCCGAGCCGGAAAGACACATCGGTCTCGGCGGTACAAGAGCAGACCCGAGCTGGAAAGAAACATCGGTCTCGGCGGTACAAGAGCACACCCGAGCCGGAAAGAAACATCGGTCTCGGCGGTACAAGAGCAGACCCGAGCCGTAAAACAAATATCAAAATCATTGTGTGGGCCATAACAAACAAGCATAATCAAATGTCAACCTAAGTCAGAAGAGGTTTTACCCACCTTTTTGGGGATCCGTTGCCTTTCTTGCAACTCTACGAGGGTCACTACAAGCAATGCTCTTCTTAATACATCCTTTCTGCATCTCAGCATTCCACGCATCCGACCGGATGACTTCCGCTATCAACTTGGTCGACCTCAAAAGCCGAATGGTCTATGTACACACTGAGATAGCCTTCTTTCACCAAGTCTTCCACCTGCTCCCGCAGGTCTCTGCACCCATTCGTGGCATGTCCCCTTACATTATGGTAGATACAGTATGCCCTACTATTTCCCTTCTCAATCGGGAAACTTTTCAAATTAGGCTCGGCCAACAGACCTTTATCCTGGATTTCCCGAACTATCTGGACCATAGGTTTGTTCAGGGGGGTATATACTGTTCTCCCCGCGACACGGTTGACTTGGACAGATGACTTTATCTTTTGAACATGACTACTCGGAGGTGTCGGTCTGAGTTTCTTCTGCTCCGGGATTGGTCTCCTCAAATTTCTAATCGAATCCCACTGATTGTCTGACCTGAGTATCTTAGCATTTCGGGTGTCTACTCCCCGGGCAATCTTTTTCTCCTCCTCTATTAAGATAAACTTCCTGGCCAACTCCAGGGCAGTGGCATAATCCGATACGTCTTGAATCCTCAGGTGAGTCCACAACTTCCCGACCTTCAAACCTCCCTTGAGACTTTCTAGCGCTTCCGATGACTCGTACGCTCCGACCTCGAGCACCAAATTGTGGTATCTTTCAATAAAATTCCTCAGGGGCTCATCATCCCCATGCTTCATCAGTCTCAATTCTCCCACCATTTTCTTGGGACGCAGGCCCCTTTGAAGTGTCGAACAAATGACCTTCTGAGTTGAGCGAAGCTACTGATGCTTCCCGGGGCAAGACTTATGAACCACAGAATGGCAGACCCACCCAAGGTTAGGGGGAATACTTTGCAAATGGCATCTCCTACTACCCCTTGGACCTCCATCAATAGGACGAAACTTTCACTATGGGACTTTGGATCTGAATGGCCTTTGTAGGGTGTCATGGATGGCATGTTGAAATGTCTTGGGAATTTTGCCGACCTTATTTCTTCTGTGAAGGGAGATTCAACCTCACCGTCCCGAGCATCTGCTGTATCAATCTTGGGGTTTACTCTCCACTTGGCCATTTCTTTTCTTAACCAAGACTTTATACTGCCATCTGTGTCACTACGCCGCCTCCCGCGGCCTCCTTCGCGTCTGTCACCACGGGTGCGGCGTTCCTCATGACTTGAGACTTCCCGTACAGTTTCACCATGCTTCATATCTCCCCTTCTGGTGTCTCGGGGGCTATCATAGGAAGAATCTGGTGATTGTCTCCCCTCTTCTTCTTCCCATGTATCCTCCGTTTGTAAATCTTTTTCGACCACTACGGACCTCATCCCGTAGGCACCCTTCCTCATCGGTTCATCGTCATCACTCACATCGGCGACCCTTTTTTCTTTCGCTATTTCGCCTCTTCTTTGATTAGCTCTGGTTTCAGGCTTCTCGCGGTTCCCCCCTTCCATTTTCTCCAGTCGGTGCATCATGGTTTTTAGGAGGGTCTGACTATCCTCTCCGTCCTTCCTTATGTTTTCTTTTATCTTCTTCATCCAATCTGTAGCCGGATTCCCCGACGATTGGTTATTTCCACCTTCTGCCATCGTCTTACTACGCGAGTCGCTTTTTGTTCGATCCCCACAGACGGCGGCAACTGTTGACGGCTGATTTTGGTCTCGGGGCAATATGGGAATATTACTCCGAGATAATCTTCCCTCAATAGTGAATTTGTTCGGTTACGGGGGAACCAAAAGCAAATTTAGCAAAAGATAGGTAAATACGCCAATCGACAAAGAGATTTAATGTGGTTCAGTGGATTTGGATCCGACCTACGTCCACGGGCACAAACAAGATGATACTTTTATTATTCAAATGCGCTTCTCAGACCGTTCTTTGTGTTTTACAAGTCAGAGCTTGGTGATTCTGATGATGATTCTTAATGCTCTCCCCTTGTTCCTTCTTTATGCACACTCTACCCTTCTATTTATAATAGTGTAGAAATCAGATTCCTTCTCCTATAAGAATTTCCTAGTTGAAACTATTCTCTTTTCCCATAAGGATTCCTAGTCAAAACTATTCCCTTTTCCCATAAGGATTCCTAATCAAAACTACATTTACTTTCTTTATCCTACTAGGACTCTGTCTCACCAGTTTTCCCCATGAAAAAAGGATAACTTGTCGTCTTATCCGCAAGAATATGGTGTCATCTTCTGGAGCATATCTCGCTATCTGGTCGGTCTTCATGAGGTCGATCATGATGGTCCTTTGAACTGAGAATGCTTCCGCCGATCTGATAATGCCCGGTCATCCGAACCGAAGTGGTCGGTCACCTACCATTAAGTGCTCGACCCTCACTTATGTGGTCGGTCATGATGGTCCTTTTTAATGATTTTGACCAATGAGGGAATTTACCATTTTACCCATGCCGTGCTGCTTAAATATCATAGTGCCTAAAAAACACCATCAACACTTTTAATTGTATTTTAAGCTCTTGTGTTAAAAGTTCTGTTGCAAATAAATTTTAACAAGTTTCACTCATGATTTCATTTTTCTTGTTCATCTTAGCTATGGTTTTGCTGTGTTTCAATTATGAGATTAATGGATAAGTGAAAAAAAAAATGCAACCCTCTTTGTGCAAGAAACTACACAAACAATAGAGTAAAAAAGAAAACAATAATCTTTATTCCAATAGTTCTCTATTATTGCTTAATTAACAAAAAATCGATCTCTTTCTCTAAGGAGTCTCTTATTTATAACTTATTTATAACTTCATTATAAGGAAACTACCACTGACTGCCTTTACATTCCTATTTACATTCTTTATTAACTGGCCCAATCACTAGAATCTCAGAATTCCCTTATCATAGACGGTTGATTAGCTTCAAGAGATGGAAAGTATCTGTTTAGTTGTCGGATTCCTTATTTTGGAGATTCACGTAATTAAGGAGCTGATTCCCTGGGCTAACTCCTCGCGTGACCCCTACTTGCCTTTCCCGGAAGTGGGTCTAAAGCGAACGTTTTGTCGAGAGGTCCGAAATTCAGACTTTGATGGAAGATCCTGAATTCATACTTTGATGAGATTCTTGGGCCAGACTCTAACAAAAGGTCTTGAAGTCAGACTATGACAAAAGACCCTGAATCCTTTTCGTGGTGCGTTTGGCCACATGTCAAGTGTTTGATTTTCTTCCAAACAAGCCCTAATACAGTTTTTTTTTTTTTTTTTTTTGTGCTACATTTCCTCTCTGCTGAAAAAAGAAACTGCGGCAAAATTATGCAGCTAATAAAATTACAAGCAATTGCCCATAAACCAGAGTCACAGCTGAATTCTTTGAAGTTCTTGCCTGCCTCCCTTTTCTTCTCTCTCTGTCTCCTGATATTATGAAATATCACCACTTTGATTTGTGAGATTATAGAAGGCAACACAAATGAAATCCCAACCAAGCAAAGCATTTTCCCATCAGATGGGGTCAACTATATGGACCTTTTGATGCTATTAAATTTTATCTGAGATCATTGTTTCGTCGTTTAATTCATTGACAGCACCATTTATTCTTCTTTTCAAAGGCAACACAAATGAAATCAAAGCAAAAATAAAATAAAAAATGAAATAAGTTGCCCGGAAAGCAAAAATGGGAATGTGAAGATGCACAATAATAAGTAGAGCTCCATTTTCAAATAGGAATCTTGATTGAAAAAGAATGAAACAAGAATACAAGCTCACTAAATATAAGAGAGCAAATGTAAATCCAAGGCTCACTTCTTCCAATACAAGATCATCTATGATCTGCAGTTGGAACATTCAGATTCATCTTCATACAAAAACAAGACAAAGAGGAATCATATTTTTATTTTTATTTTTTTGAAGAAAAAATTTATGCTAAATTTTAATTTCTAGCTTTTTGGTTTGTCTCTTCCAACTATCTTTGCAAACAACGCTCTTCCGTCTTTTTCAATTAAACAGTGTAGTGTTGTTGAATGGTCTGAATATCAAGTCCCTTGAGCTTCACCACTGACTCAACATGTCCCTTGAGTGTATGAAGCTCCCTTAGCCTGGGAAAAATGAAAACAGAATTATGACATTTCTTATCGATAAATTGTATCATAGAAGACGTCATAGCTTCCTGTGATCATCACCTTGCAACTTCAGCACGCCTCTTTGCTTGTTCGGCAATCTCAGATAATTCCCTATAGTTGTTCTTGTCATTGAAGAGTTCTGAGGCTTCCGGAGGGTGCAGTCCGCGAAGGGTTCGTTGAGCCAACGCCCATTGAGCCTCTCTCTCACCTCTACCATAGTCCTTCTTTGTTGTGAAAGCAGTCTTCGTAGCCAAGCAAATACCAAAGGCAAAATCAGAACCATCATGAAAAGTTTCAGAGAAGTCATAATTCATTTTGTTCCTAGAAAACTTATCTGATACCTTGTTTTCCAGTAGGGTATCCCAGGCCTTGCCTGTCAAAGCATATCGAACGATGAACTTCAAAACATCCAATGGAAAGTAGAAGACAATGCTGTAGAGCCATATCACTCCAGCCCATCCCCATCCAATACCGTGGATTCTTGCAAATCCAAAATTAGCATACACAGCGATGAGCGTAGCAACCTGCATGAGTTGATCAGGGAAAAGAAAAGAGCCAGGGTCATTTCTGGTATGATGTGCAAGTGAACAATAACTGCAACCAGACCTGAAAATTCTTAAACTCACCAGTTGTGCAATAATAAAGGCAGCAATAAGCAGAAGGCCAGGGCGTTCAAGAAAAGACCAGCTCCGGGATCGAGTAACAAAGATGAGTGCCTGACTTATAATGCTCACTTGGAGGTACACCGCTGCTGTAAGCTCGTGTGGGTTGTCTCTGATAGATTTTACGTGAAACTTTTCCTGCAAATTGGAACAAGGTATAATTAACTTGCATTACATATGTTAGTCAAAGATGAAACTACAGCAATGGATTACAATAAGTCACCGATGTATATATACAATTATTTAGCAAGGTTAATGGCAGATTCTTACTGAGAAGAAGTTTGAACTGTGTATACACCAAAAGAAAAGAACAGTCATGACAGCCAGGTATGTGCCAAGGACTACGCCAGTGGCAAAGATCTCCTTGAGCTTCCATGAATCAGGAACAGGAGATGGCTTCACTCTGTCTTTAGAAATGGTCATGATTGTTCCATCATTGAGTATGGCGATGATCAGAACCATGAATGGTGAGAAATCAAACTTCCAGATAAGAGCAATGAGCAAAAAACCCAGCACGATACGAATTGTTATAGAAACTGCATAAATTGTGTAGTTCTTCATTCTCTGGAAAATAGCTCTGCTCGTTAAGACCGCACTAACAATCACACTCAATCCTGGCTCTGTCAGGACTATATCAGAAGCACCCCGAGCTGCGTCAGTGGCATCAGCAACTGCAATTCCAATGTCTGCCTTTTTTAAAGCTGGAGCATCATTCACGCCATCTCCAGTCATCCCACAGATGTGTTTCATTTCTTGCAGCCTCTTCACGATCTCATACTTGTGCTCTGAATGCTTGCACCATTAGTTTAGCATGTTACCATAATAAAAATTTCATATAATAAAAAAATATTTTTGTTAAGTAATACCGGAATGAAAAATATCTTAACATTTACAGGAAATGGCAAGAAAATGAAAATGTTTAATACACTGCTGTTCTCAGAGTTCATTGAAACATCAAGGTTATTTACATATCCTACCAATTGTTACTTCAATGTCAAATTAATTCATGCCAAATCTGTCTATTGTTTCAAATATGTAATACTAAGCTCAGGCTGACATGTAAAATGAATGATTTCCTAATTACCTGGGAAGACTCCAGCAAAGCCATCTGCCTTCTCAATGAGCTCATCAACTGGGACTGCAGAAATGTTCTCATCCTTTATCTTGCCAAGGAGGGCAGAAGAAGGATACATATTGGTTCCCATACCGAGCCTGCGACCAGTCTCCTTGCCAATCGCTAGCTGGTCACCAGTAATCATCTTGACGTTGACACCAAGATTGAGAGCACGGCGGATGGTCTCTGCACTGTCATGCCTTGGAGGATCAAACAGAGGCAAGAGACCCACAAATTGCCAGGGTCCTCCAGCACTCTCCTTAGTTTTCTCTGGAACCATCTGCAAAAGCAGGCATAATTTTCACGGTCAGGTTTTGTCCTGTGTAATGCACCATTTCTTGGTAATTTAGATGCAGTTCTTAGCTTAGAAAAGCATGAAACTCACTTGTTGAGCAACAGCTAGAGACCTTAGGCCCCGATCAGCAAACTTATCGATTATGGTATGAGCTTTCTTCCTTACATCTTCCCGCAAGCTGCAGAGCTCAATGATCTGGTACATATTTCACCCATAAAATAGAGAGAAAGTAAAGAATGCTGAAAATACAAAATGCATAACTGATACATGCTGACTGATCCATTACCTGCTCTGGTGCACCTTTGCTGATTCTATGCCAACTGCCATCAGAGTCCGTGTATGTTATGGCAGTACGCTTATCCACTGGATTAAAGGGCAAGAAATGCAACTCTGTGATACCCTCTCTGGCCTGAAGAGCAAGAAAGGGAGAGAGAAAAAAATGTAATAGGATTTCAACTTCGAAAATAGAAGGTTACAATAAGAGAAAAGCTTGACGAACTCATTGAAAGAATGGTGGAAACATATAGCTTGGTCCACCATCAATGAACCTCATAGAGAATACTTCTGTGATCATACTTCATAGTATCAGATTTATAAAGAAAGCAGTTTGAGGAATCAGTTCAAGTAATTTGAAGCAAATACAAAGCAAAAGCACCATGTCAGTCGTAAATGCAAGTAGAATTAATTTGATGAAATTCAGCAGTAAAACTAAGCTTTCTCATTCACTAACTTTCAGACCATTGCTCATGTCTAACTTAACACTCTAATCATTACCAGAGCTTGTTGTCAGAAACATCACACTGTATTAGTTGCTCATGTCTCAATAATTTTATGTTACTCTCCAAGTGCAGGTCATAAAGAACAAGCCATGTTTGAAAATGATTTCAATTGCTCTACCAGAGAAGGTAGAGGAAAAACAAAAGTGAAGGACTTGATGTCTTGAGTATAACATACCTCTTTTGGGTCACCTAACATTCCCACAATACAAGCATCAATAGCGTCTTGATTTTCAACCCTAGATGCCCTAGCCCCATACAAAATAACGGTGTCCTTGTCCATATCCTTCACAAATACCTGAAAATTGATTGATTGCTTCAATGATCAATAACGGAACACAACATTACATCTAAAGATTGCCTGAAAATAAATTCAATTCAATTATATTCTTGTTGAAACTTGCAAGTTGCAACTTTTGGTTATCCTTTATCATAAAATAGTCCAACAACATGTTTATTCTCATGTTTAATGTGAGCCCTAACCTCAACCATGCTCTTGTCTACGGTAAGCTTGTTGAGAGTAAGAGTCCCAGTCTTGTCACTGCAGAGGACATCCATCCCTGCCATCTCTTCAATAGCCGTCATCCTCTTGGTAATAGCACCTTGCTGAGAAAGCCGGTGTGACCCAATGGCCATTGTCACGGACAACACCGTTGGCATAGCAATTGGAATCCCTCCAATGAGAAGCACCAAAAGATTATCAATTCCATTCCTGTATGCTCGGTGCTGAATTGGATACATGACTATTATCTCTATGATCATCCCTATTGCAATGGAGCATATGCAGAAGTTTCCAATAGCTGTCAGCACCTGATACACCATCGTTTTAATTGAAATACACAGATACAAGAACAGGCGATTAAAAGTTGTAATAACTCAAGCTTGGTAACAATGATTCTATGCCAGCGTACATTGAAATACAAATCTTTATTTTCAAAAGTATATTCTATTACCAAGCATTTGTAAACCAAATTTCTATTGTAGAATAAAAGAGACAAGCTAGCCAAATTTATTGTGCAGAACTCAGTAATATACAGTTTTGTTTTTTTGTTTTTTTTGTTTTTTTTTTTTGTGAACTCGATAACAGAAATTTTAGTATAATACCATATCTTTTCTTTATACAAAAATAGTCACTTTAATTCACATTTTAACCACTAAAACATTACTGATTAGCTCCATATTGTACCTTTTGGAAATGCCCATCTTGATTGGTGCTGTCAACAAGGTGAGCAGCTTTACCAAAAAAGGTGTGCACACCAGTGGCGATCACAACAGCCTCAATCTCACCTTGCTTGCAAGTAGACCCAGAAAAGACTTCATCACCCGGCATTTTTGTCACAGGCAAAGATTCACCAGTGAGTGCAGACTGGTCAATCTTGAGCGGATCTCCATCCAAGAGTCGAGCATCTGCTGGAATAATATCTCCCAACTTGATGCTTATCACATCTCCAGGTACTAAGATTGCAGCATCTTGCTCACTCCATGCTCCACCTCTCAAAATCTTCAGTCAATAAAGTATGCACACATCATTAATGAAGTTACCCAACAAACACTGTGCATCATTGATTGAAAAAGATTACTACTTGTCAATTTAACTCATATTGCTGGGACAGCACTAAATACTAATCAAACTCAGTTACTATGATTACCTACAATTTTTTCTAAGTTTGTACCCTACATCCCTACCGCTAATATCAGCAACAACATAGCCCTGTATCCATTTTAAAAAGTACCTTGGTTTTCGGAGCGAGACCCGCCATAAGTGCAGCTGCAGCATTGCCTGCGTTGTTTTCTTCTATGAAGCTTATAGTTGAGTTGATAAAAAGCAATACCACGATACCTAGGAAATCTTGCCAGTCCGGGGGCTGGCCCTACATATTACAAATTGAAATGCATAAAATGAGAGAATGTCCATCGAAAGGACTACAAATGAAATTTGTTTAAACAGATTACCCCTCCATTTGCCAAAGCAATGGCCATGATAGCAGCTATCTCCATGACCCACGAGAGAGGATTCCACATAAACCCCAAAAATTTCAAAATCTTGCTTTCCTGTTTGAGCATTGTTTTAACACATTAGTTCTCCCTCAAGTACTTACTACAAAAATAATAATAATAATAATAATAATAATAATAGTAAATCTCCTAAAACAAAACAGAAAAAAAAAATTGTAAAATCAGAAGTAAATGCCTTTTTCTCTTCAAGCTTGTTTGGACCAAAAATCGCAAGCCTCTTCTGCCCTTCCTCATTTGACAAACCTTCTCTTGTGCACTTTAATTGTTCAAACACTTCATTAATCGGAATGCGCTCCTGTATATACCAGGAAAAGAAAAGGGTTTTAAAATATATATATTGTCAGAACCCAATACTGTCACTTATTGTAAGACAACAAAATATAAATCCAAATGAATTTTTGCTATCACAATCATAAAAACAATGCTTTATGTATTTTAGGTACCCTTATCTTGATTTCAAGTTCAGAAACAAGCATATGTTTCAATATCAATTAGTACTGTGATAAAAGTGTTTCCCTAAAAGCACTTTCTAAAACATCACAGCAAAAGCAGAAACACATTCAAGAAAGAAAAATAATCATATATATATATATATATATAACAAAATAGAAAGCACATGCAATTCACAAAACCAAAAACTTACAAGATCAACATTCTCTTTCTTGATTTCCTCCAAGCTAATCCCTTTATCATCAGCCATTCTTTTTTCTTTAATTCTCACACTAAGTCACTCAGTTATATCAAATAAACCTCGAAAAGAAAATAAAAAAAAGTGCTAAAGAAATTCTAAAGAGAGTCTAAAAACACTTAGCTATCTATATAGCCTATAGGACTTTTCTTGATATTATGATTCCTTTAAATGGATTCTTTTATTTATTAATTTTATGGAATGAAATGGAATATAAATATTTGAATTTGATTTGTCTAAAGTTCAGGGAGTTAGTAACGAACTGGGATTTGTTATGAACCTTAAACTGAGCGAAGGACCGGGACCCTGTAGCCCCGGTCATTCGCTTCTTTTTTATTTTATATAACCCACCAATCAGAATGCAGTTTCATTCGCTGTGAGGCTGTCACTGTGACTGAGTGAAAGACTCAAGACTCGAGACTGCTTGAATGGCGGGAAGAGGGTGGACACGTGGCGGAAATTAGACTGTGGTTTGTTATTTATGGTAATGGTGGTTCGTAAAATATGATTAAATCAAAAATCAAATGTAGTAAAATTTAGAGGATTTTCTTTATTTGAATTTGATTTTGAATACTTCACATGATTAATTAATCAATCAATTTAAATATCAACTGATGTGGCATCATCAGCAAGTGCATAGAAAATTTTGAATGGAATTGAGGTACTTTATTTATCACCTACATGTTCACTCACTAAAATTTTGACAATTTTAAAATTGATCAATCAAGATAGTGAAAAAGAAATATATAATTAAGAGTAATGATATGTGTTACAGAGTGACGATACTCTCCGTTGAAATTATTATTTCAATGAAGAAAACTGATATTTTATAACTAATTTTGATCACATTTCTTTCACCATTTAATCTGTTTATCATTTTCCTAATTAGAAATATGAGTTATAAATTGAATAATGTTAGACTTTTTAAGTATATTCAAGTACTTTCGTCACAATTACTTAAATGATATTTATGTATTGAATGATCAAATCCGTAACTTATAAATTTACTTATTATTATATTTTACCATCTAATAAATAAATACCATGTTATTTTTAAATATAACGATAGTGATGTTGGACAATTATGACCCATAACGTCACTATTTGTACAGATCATGGTGTTGTTGTACAAATTAACTATATGACAAAGGAGATTGCACTCTTATCATTTGTGATTAAATCACCTAGATGTATAAATGATAAGAGGTCCATTTGATTTGTTCCTGGACGGAGAATGATATGAGACAGTATCAGTCCACGAAGGATAAATCATTAAATATCCCTAGTCAGACTATTATCGAGATTGGACATCGATAAATACGTAAAAGACTAGTATTGCACTTGTGCGCGTTGTGAGGGCACAACTGCATAGTTCTCATATATTTGGGTATATGATACTCATGCAAGTGTAATAGGAGGTTGTGTTTTACCGATGGTACGGGAAACAGCTTCGCTCTGGATAGACCCCCTCGGAATTCCATTGGTAGTATGACTATGTGTCTATGGAAGTCCGAAATCAGGGTAGGTGTATTTGGTCTTAACCTGATACTTGCACCACTAATACTTGCGACAATCAATATACTTTGGTTGAGGTCGTCCACGGCTTTAACAGGTTATGTGTACGCCAATATTGGGTATATTGAGAATCGTAGTGTGTTGGGTGTGATGTCAATACGGAAGTGTCACTCCAGTCATATGGAGATGATGGTCACGTAGGATACAGGACTGGTTCTCTTAAATGCTGCAGCTATCGGGATAAAATGATAAGGTCATGTTTATCCGATTATAGAGACTAGTCACCAGACATCCGACACGTGCTTCGTACGGGGCAGACACAATTCCAGCCCCAGGCCTAGCACGTGATCATTCGATACTGGACAGAAATACGCAATACTACGTATACTACGCCTGATATAGATCATTTATTCCGGTAAGGATGTTTCCGGAGAATTGGGTAGGCATGGCGCTTTGCTAGAGGCCAACCTTGTCTTGTAAATCGGTATAAACGTAGTACTTGGTACTTACGTGTTCGGATAGTCCGACGATCGAATTTACTGCCAACATATCCGGGGATCTCATGGGTCGCTTCCCAAAGATTCACCGATGACGTATGACTCGCACTCTAAATAAATCTGGGATTAATTAGAAGAGAGAGAAAATTAATCTGGGATTAATTGCGGAGATATTTTATCTGGGATAATATATCAATTAAAGAGAGATAACGATTAATTTGGAATTAATCGATAAATTAATATATTTGATATATTAAATGAAATTGGATTTCGACGCGAAATTAAAATTAGATTTTAATTCGGGCGAACGAGTTAATTTAGAATTAATTCGTTAGCGACGTGAATAGTGATTTCACTAGGCGTAATCATTTAATTACGACGCAACGAAAAATTCGTTAATTTGGAATTAGCGAACCCGAGCCCGAGATTATTTGCGAGCGCATTCGCATTTCGAATTCAAGTGCGGCACGCAAGTCAAATCAAGCGTCAAATCGCTAGTCGCATCAAGCGTCAAATCACTTATCACTTTGAGTGATGTAACCATTGATTGATGTGACTTGATGTGAGTTGATGTTTGAGTGTTTGACACTCAAGTGTGATGGTTGATGTGAGTTGTTGGATTAATTAAAAATCTATTTACCTTATTTGATTTTGGTAATTGATTTTAATATTGGTTGGTGTATTAGATACACAATAACAATTACAAGACACACAACTCTCTCATCATTATTCTTTCTTCTCTCAAACACGCCCAATGGGCTGTTTTTCCTCTCTTCTGCACACAGCTCACTGCCGTGAGTTTGGGAAGCAAGAGTTGGAAATTTGTGGCAAATTTCTTGAGTGCTAGCACACTTACGAGACATGCGAAGGTGATAGGGAAGTCCACCCATGAGCCGGGAATCGTTCGACGAAGCTCGGAGCTTGACGACAGTGTTACTGCCGTGACTGTGAGGAGCAGAATTTGAAGTTTTTGTTGCCTCTGCGTCGCTCAACCGCTCGATGTAAGTATTCTGCAACTTCTCGATTGTTATTCACACATGTTTTCATGCTTATTATTGATCTTGGGACCTTAATAGAAACCAACAAGTGATACTACTTAAAAAGTGTAGGACTTTTCTCTTTTCTTTGTCACATTTATTTGGTTTGATTGGGAGGAGAAAAGTAAGGGTGTGTTTTGCATACTGAATTACATTATGGTGCATTGTATTATTTTATATTTGATGTATTGTATTAGGATACATTATATTTATATTGTATTATATTAATATTATACGGTGTTTAGTTCTGTATTGCATTATATTAATGTTGTATAATATTCGATAGTACATTATACTAAAAATTAATTTTTTAAAAATATCAATATAAAATAATGATATTTTTTTAAGTTGAAGAATTAAATTTTACTAGCACCGGACCCACATTTTATGCGGGTTAAGCATATCTTTAACTATAATTTCATATCATAAAAAATATTATGTTATTTTAGATATTAATCTTATAAATATTTCAGATCTAATCGATTTTATAGTCTAAATGAGACAATTTGATTTATTTACATTCTTTATCTCCCATTTGAAATTATATCCCTCACTATAAATAACTTTTAAAATGCATAATTTTCTTTCGGATGAATTCTAATGAAATTTAATATAATTTATTCAATTCAAGCTTAAAATTTCTTATCTAACTTCAAATATTGACCAATCCAAATTAACTTTACAAGAATTAATAGTTAGAGTCTACATAATAAAGCACAATAAATGAATAAAAAGTTCATAAGAAACTTATAGAAATAATTTAAAGTCAAGATTAACCTTACAAAACTAATAGTTAAAATATGCATCATAAAGCACGACAAATATTAAAAAGATCATGAAAAAATTTATATAAATAATTTAAAGTAAAATAACAAACAACAATCAACAAAAGGCCCGAAATCAAAAAAATGGTTAGGTTTTGTTAATGACTACTATTTAGTTTTATTATTTTAATAAGAAATTAATTTTTATATTGTAATAAATCTCTTATTTTAATAATTTATTATTTTACTTTTATAATTTAAAAATAATATGAGATTTTATTTTAATATTGTAATATATTTATTATTTTAATTTTATAATTTAATAATAAAAAATTAATTATAGATTAGGTGCCACACGCGTTTTTTTAAATTTTTAATGAGAGATTATAATATGTTTTCTTATTACAATATGTTTCTTATTTTAATAGTTTCTTATTTGAATTTTATAATTTAAAAATAATAAATTATAATATTAATTAATTAAATTAATAGGTTTCTTATTTTAATTGGAGAATATGTTTTTATATTATAATAGGTTTCTTATTTTAACTTTACAATTTAATAATAAAAAATTATTTTTAAAGGTGTTTTAATTTTGTAATTTAATAATAAATATGAGATTCCATTTTATATTATAATATGTTTTTTATTATAATAATTTGTTATTTTAATTTTATAAATTAATTATAAGGATTAGGTGTCACATATATTTTTTATTTTAATGAGAGATTATAATATGTTTTCTTATTTTAATAGTTTATCACTTTAATTTTAAAAATTAATAAATTGAAATATTAATTAATTAAAGTAATAGGTTTCTTATTTTATTAGGATATTATATTTTTATATTGTAATATGTTTCGTAATTTAATAACTTATTAATTTAATTTTATAATTTAATAATAAAAAATAATTTTAGTGATATATTAATTTTTTGATTTAATTAAAAACAATGATTATAGAGATTATATACCACATGGTGTGGTGAGAAAGTTTTAAAATATTTAATTTTTATATATATACACACACATTTATATTTATATCCGGATTATCAGTGATATTATTCAAACAAGTTATCAGATGGTATAAAAAAATTTCTTGTTATAATAAGATTTTTATTTTTAGTTTTATTAATTTAATTTTATAATTTAGTAGTATTTCTTATTTAATATGATAATATAATATATTTTCTTATTATAATATAGTTCTTATAAAATTATAATATATATTTTTATTGTAATAAGTTTTTTATTTAATAGATTGATTAATTTAATTTTATAACTTAATAGTATTTCTTATTTTAATAGGATAATATAATATGTTTTCTTGTTATAATAAGGTTCTTATTTAATATATTTATTAATTTAATAATATTTTTATTTTAATAGGATAGTATAAATGTTAGGGCAGTTTTGGAACCCCTATGGTTGGATCGGTGCCCCGGGCAGCGGAAATGGGTCTAACTCATGGATATCAAGTATTGGTATAATTTTAAATTATTTAATGAAATATTATATTCCATTACGAGTGTATAGAAAAAAAATCGGAACTGGATCAGGGTCCGGAAGCTCTAGAACTAGGGGTGGGCATCGGATCGGATCCGATCGAATTGAGTTGGTCCGGTTCGACGGATTTCGGATCGGATCGGATTTTATCCGATCCGATCCGTTCGAATTTTTTTTTTATTTAATATGCAAAACGACGTCGTTACATATTAAATAAAAAAATCGAATTATTTCGGATCGGATTTTATCCGATCCGCTCGATTTTTTTGACTCAAAACCAGATTATGTGTACCGAATTCGGATCGAATCGGACCAATCCGATAATTATCGGATCGGATTGAGTTCGATAACATGATCCTGTCCGAACGAATCAAACATTTCAGGGCATTTCGGATCAGATCGGATTCAGATTCGGTTCGATCCGATCCGAATCCGATAATGCCCAGGGCTATCCAGAACGAAACAAAATAAAATTACCGCGCGCAGTGCGCGCACAGCAGCCAATTTTTTTTTTATTTCGCGCTACAGTGCTCCACAGCAGCCAAATTATTATTTTTTTTATTTCTTTTGTTTTCATTTTGAATGCTTCAGCTCACTTTCCAGTGAGCTGAAGCAATTAGGGTATTTTACCCTAATTGTTTCCGGTCTTCCCTAAACACTTCAAAAACACTCAAAATTAATTTTTAATTTCAAAATCAACATTAACACATGTTATAGAATAAAAATCAAATTTTTCAAAATATCAAATATTTTTACAAAAACATAAATTTATTATAAATACGCACTTGCGTAAATTTTGAATCTATTACACAACCAAATTAGAATCCCAATAAGAAATGTCTCGTGAACAATTCTAGGTCAGCCAAGGTGGTCAAGTGATTCTAGAATGGTAGTCATAGCTCTAAGCTTTAATCTAGAATTCCAAACTCTAATTAATTGTTTCATGTCCAACATGAATATTTTGACCTAATTACAAGCATATTGTGTTTAATACTTCCAAAGCATCCTAACACAATTATTAGCCTTATTTCAACATTAAGCTATGTGATCATGCATCTAATACATAAATAAACATAGCTTAGGAGAATATCAAACTTTACCTAGTAAGCTTTATGCAAGATCCAATCTACTTCTCCTTTGTTGAAATCGTTGGAGAATCTTCAAGGTGTTGGAGGCATTGCATTTTTGCATATCAGCCCGATGATGAGTCTCGTATGGAGACACTACCTCTTTAGTTGTGAAAGCCGTGGGAAACGGACGTTGGAAGGGTAAAGTTAGAAATTAGCATTTTGTCAGATTTAACTCGCTTGTTTCGCTTCGGGTTCGCTTGTGTGGACCTCTATTTTAAAACACAAACCAAACCCATTAAATCACATCTCACAAATATAATTAAAACATTTAAAACACATCTCACAAATTAAATAATTAAAACATTTAAAATACATGTCACAAATTAAATTGAATTAAAATAATTAAACTAAATTCCAAAATTAAAATAAATCACTTCCTAATTTTAATTAAATCACCCACCAAAATAAAATAATTTATTGTCTTAAATAATTAAAATTAAACACACACATAAATTAATTGATTTTGTTTCCTATTAAAGCCATGCATAACCCTAATTCCCCTACCCTCTCACTATAAAAATAACACAAACTGGACCCTCACGGGAGGGGACCAAAACAAAAACAAACACAAAAAACAAAACCCTAGACAGACTCTCCCCTGAACCATTCGGCTTCTCTCTCAACTGGACACCCCTCACAACCCTCGTCTCTCTCAGCCATGAAACCCTAAACAAGACTCTCGCCTAGCCACTACTCTCCATAAACTCAAACCTGCCCTACGCAACAACAAGCCATCAGCCCCCACGCCATTAGCTTCAATATCACATTCACAGCCACAAACGATCAGCCCCCACGTCTCAACTACTTTCCACACTCGGCATCTCTCATCAAACTTGCACATTCTTCACAGCCCCACTCAGGCCAATAAAAAACGCACACAAGCCCTAACAGCCACACCACAGCGCCACATAGCTCTCCACCCATTCTGCCACCTAGCCAACCTTCACGCTGCCATCTAACAAGCAGCCTCACCCCACGCATGACCTGGCTCATCCTCACAAAAATCACAAACAAATAACAAAGCCCTCCATCATCGCACATTGTCCCCCCTCACTTGAAGACCGCACCCCTAATCACACCACATAGCCGACAATTCAAGCCAGCAGCCTCTGCCCTTCACGTAATTTGCAAGCCTTCACACCAGCCATTTAACAAACAACCACGAGCCCACTACGTCCCTCACTCACAAGCCACATAGCCTCCCTTCAACCACACTCTCACGAAGCAATTGCCTTAAAACGCCCACTGACCTGCACGCTAACAGCCACGCATTCCACCCAACAGCCACCTGCCCTTACCACTTGCCAAAAACACCACAAACTAAGCCCCCCCCCACTGCCGCAAAACCCCCCTACAAACTGCCCAACTGCTGCCTAATCTTCCTTGCACTGCACTATCTTTTGAGCCCATTAACACACACCAACTGCTGCACGCCATTAAAGCCCACTGCACTGTCCAGTTTGTCGCAATATTAGACCTGGAAAACACCTCTGAAATCATCCAGAAACTGACCTAAAACCGCACCAAAAAACTGCACTATTTAACCCCTAAAACAGTCCCCGAAACTACCCAAAACAGTCCCCGAAACTACCCAAAACAGTGACCAGAAAATACCCTTAAAACAGCAGCGAAACGGAGTAAAAAACAGCAGCCGAACAGCAAAACAACGAGGAAAACGTTGAGTTAGTGAACCAAAAGAGTTGCGGATCATTCACCCTTCCAACGGACGTGTAACGCCGCTTTCGAGGAACGACAAAAGAGGTTAGACCTGAGGGCACCTTTTTATTTATTATCTTTCGTTTATTCTTATTTCTTTTAATATATTATCGCATGAGAGTCGTTTGAGGCATGATGTGATTGTTGGATGAGCGGGATGTGTGGTTCCTTTTGTGGTATATCGGATGGAAACCCGGACGTAATTCCGTAGCCGATTCCGAATGGACGGTATTGCGGTCTGCACTCGGGATACAACGCCACGTACCCCTTAAGATACACATATCTCGTCTCATCCAAATTTGTATTTGAGCATGTTGTAGTCTTTAGGTTATTCGTTTATTATTTAAAGCATGGTATAATTTAGTTGTTATTTATTTGTTAAAGCATATTTAGGTTGTTCCTTATGCATATTATTAGTTTATGATGTGTTAGGATAATGATTTATACATGTTGATTTAATAGCTCAATATGCTCGTTGTGTTACATTGCGTGGAGTTATTTGAATGAAAGCATGATTAGATCTAAGTATCCTTGAGCATTATTGAGTAGACTTGGTTGATTCATTGCACAAATCATATCATCACAAATGACATAAGTAAGGGACCATTCCGAACCCAACGGTTTGAGGTCTTCCCTTGCGAGGGGTGAGTGCGGCCTTAAATCTTTGTCCCGGTTCACACCAGGTGGCGACTCCATGTTATTTCGTACTTCCCAACTAGGCCGCGAGCCTAGAACAGCGTCGCCCAGGTTTCTGTTGTCTACAGGTGTGCAAGCTTGACTTCAAGATCTAATCTCGATTTCCAACGCAAGCTTCACTTCACTTCAAGATCTAATCTTGATTTCTCCTTAATGAAATGTTTTAGAGACCTCACAAGCTTTTCTAAACACTTCTCTAACTTAGGCTAATTTCTCAAGAATTTGCTTATGCTTGTATTTGAACTTGTAATTAAAATCTTCATAAAGATTGCTATTTATAACAAAACTTAGGCAATTTTTAATTAATAAAAGTTGTAATCAATTTTTAAGTGGGCTTAATCTATTTTGTCCAAATATGTATAATTAGGTGTGACTAATCTCCATTGTCTCCTACTTTAATTTAATCCAAATAAATCAAGTCAAGGATTAGGAAATTGATTAGTTAAATGTTTGCCACTTTGATTTAATCCAATTAAATCAAGTTAAAACCACATATTATTACATACTTACAATTACCATAATTTCCTCAAATGGTAGAGATAATTATGATTTTACAATTAAGCCCTTGTGTAATTATTGAATTAATCCAATTAGGTCAAAGTAAATAATCAATGTTATCCAATAACACTTTATTATCTTAGTTGATAATTATAATATCGAATATTATATTTTATCAAAAATAATCGGCTACCCAAGTGCTCAACGAGTACATTTCATTTTGGGAATCTCTAAGTTCAGACACGTTCGTCATATAAGCCTAGCTAATATGTACGCAATTCGGCCACCTCCGAATTCGCGAAGAACACGAACGACCTTTCTGAACTATACAAGTCGAGGTTATCACATATGTTTAACAATCCCTCCGTCGAAGGCTATCCGAGTTGTGCTTAGGAAACATAGAAACACCGTCAAGTTTCCGAGACACACATCTTATGTCGACATATCCACGATTCTTCATAACTGATGTGATCCACCCTAGGTGATCAACTTTGGCCAAAGATTTAAGAATCGTGACTTTACTAACATGGATACATAAATCCCTTATGGTAGACATATGGGCCGAAAGATCCCATCTTGCTTCGCACTTGATTACTGAGTGCATCGGTCCACACCCAACGAACATCTAGAGGTCAGACCATGAAAGGTTTCTGACATACATGGCATCTAAGTGTGGAGGATCTCACACAAAATCAATGATATCCTATAGTCAAAGGATTACATATGCTACTCGACTCGAGGAGATTCCTATTGACGGTGGTGTGTACATTCAACTATTAGGAATTACCTGTGAGTCATTCAGTATTCGCTCCAACGAATACCCACATGTCTATACGAGTTTCCAAAACTCATGGTACATCGCGTTAAACCATTGGAACTCCAATTACAATAAACGACATGTGCTAGTCTTTTATGTTATAGGAATTCGATCGTATTTCAAAACCAACGACTATAGATATTTACTTTAAGAATAGTATACACCTAGTGTTAAAACTATTCTAAGGTCGATGTCATTCTTAACATATCTATACATCATCTAATACGGATAATGACAATACCATTAATGAGGTATGAAATGAAAAATGTAGTTATTTTATTAATAAATAATAAAATGTACAATTCGGATTAGCACTCCAAGCACCAACTTTATCAATAATATGTTTTCATATTATAATATAGTTATTATAAAATTATAATATGTATTTTTATTATAATAGGTTTTTATTTAATTGATTTATTAATTTAATTTTATAATTTGATAGTGAGTCGTCACGTAGTCCAATGAGAAGGCTTAAAAATATTTAACTTTTATATATACTAGTCGGGAATCCGCACGATGCGCATGTTAATTTGAATAAAATATATTTATGAATTAATTTGGCTATTTTCATCTATTTATTATTATGAAGACGTGACAAGTTGATTTACACAGTTAAACAATCTTCTAGCTAAGTTTGAAAATTTTCTTCATATTTATTTTTCTTATAATCTTAATTTGAGTATTTCAATGTTTAGTGTAGTTGTTGTTCTAATTTTACTTCTTCATTTTTCAATGCTTGATGTAATTGGATCAGGACCTTCATAATTTGAGCTCAATGGAAATATGAGCAACAATCTTACTAATTGAATTACATCATGCAATATGCACATCCAAAAGAAAAATTAAATTAAGCCAAGTTAAATTATTACTACATAATTTGTTAAGTCTTTATGTGGAAAGTACATAACAAATTAAATCCTTGAACAAAATCAAATAAGAAGTTCGATGATCCTTATAAACATATAAATCTAGTTTAAAACCCAACAAACCCACAAAAATTTTCAATTGAATTGCCAAACAAGGTACTTGAGCGAAAAAAAGTCATTTGGCGAACTTAGTATATCATGTAATTAAAGTTTAACAAACAAAACAAATATGTATACTGAAATTAATACATTTGGTAATTAAACGAAAAATCCGAAAAAATAACAGAGAGTCACAATTTTTAGCACCCCAAATGTAAAACAAAACAAAATCTCAAAGGTTTCACCTCACAAAACATAAACATAAGTTACAATATTTAAGTTCTTTGCTGAAGCCGACATTATTCCAGTGAATCCGTCTTGGATAATTAATATCCGGAAAAGCAATTAGAAGGTAGTCAATGGTCATAACACATTCATTATAATATAACCGTTTGGTTCATGAACTCGTAGCAATCTCAATAAATACCTAAAAATATTTGTTATTTGTCAATAAATGCCTTGAGTTCTCTCTCCTAGGTAAACTTAAAACACATTTGTTAAAAAAACTTTGGTCCTGTAAGGAAAGAAAAAAGATAAGTTTTATCCATGGCTTCATTTGATGAATGAGTATGTATTCACTAGTTTTCCACAAAATAATGAGAGCTTTCCATTTTCCTTAGTTTTTATATAGAAATATAGATAATTTTTGAAATCAATTTTTTTGAAGTATAATATAAAAGAATGATATATTGAATTATTGTATTGTATGTGTCTAAAAAACTTTGGTCCTGTAAGGAAAGAAAAAAGAGACACAATAGCTAAATTTTATCTATAATCTAAAATTTCTTTTAAGTTTTATCCATTGTTTTATTTAATGAATGACTATGTATTCACCCGTTTTCCCCAGAATAATGAGAGTTTTCCATTTTTCTTATGAAGCATGAGAGAACATCATTTTCTTCAGCTTTTATATGAAAATATAGATTTGATAATCTTTATAAAATCATCGGAACCAATAAATAATTACAAGAGCAAACTCGCAATATCAGCTCATATATTAAAAAAAATAAAAACAAACCCGACGACATTCTTACATATGTATTTGTAAATACATAAAAAAAAAAAAGCAATTATTTGATATATTTCGGTTTTTGTAGTATTTACATAATGTTTACCTAAAATATAATCAAGTTTTTATATGATATGATGAAATAAATGAACTCCGAGTAAATCTGTAAAGTATGAACTTAGTGCTTTTTACGCTGTTGTTTCAACACGTGTATTGAAAAAACGGTGACGTTTAGGAAGTTCACTTAAGACTGTTTTACCCGTCTTATCAGGCAAAGCAACGAGTTCAAAACACTCGGTCTTCATCTCTCCTCGCTTTTCGTTGACCTAAAAATTCATATTCAAAGAACACAAAATCAGTATTCACAAGCTCAAGATCTGTTCACTTCAAGTCTTAGTTTGTTCAATCCAAGGTCAGATATCGTTCCTTCACTTAATTTTCTTTATTAGGGGTTCAAAAAAATCTAATTTTTTCCCATTTCCTCTTACAGGTCTGCTTTAACGGTGACGTTTAATCCAGCGGGGAGAATCCAGTTCAGGTTTTGAGGTTTCGAGTTACTTATGCTTTGTTTACGGATCTGGGTGCTTTAGTATCTTGTTGGGTCAGTGTTGTTGGATTTGGTTAGTTTAGGTTTAAATTTGGTGTATTGGAAATGTCGATCTTGCCCGAGGGCGATGAAATTCAATTTCGAGAGGTGTGGAATGATAATCTCGAAGAGGAATTTGCTTTGATTCGTGAAATTGTTGATGATTTTAATTATATAGCCATGGATACAGAGTTCCCCGGCGTGGTTTTGCGGCCGGTGGGAGCTTTTAAGGATATTAATGATTATAACTATCAAACTGTGAAGAATAACGTTGATATGTTGAAGTTGATTCAGTTGGGTTTAACGTTTTCCGATGAAAATGGGAATTTGCCTACTTGTGGGACTGACAAGTTTTGCATTTGGCAGTTCAATTTTCGTGAGTTTAATTTAGGTGAAGATATATTTCCGAGTGATTTGGTTGAGTTGCCTCGTCAGAGTGGGATTGATTTTAAGAAAGATAATGAGAAGGGTATTGATGTAAACCGGTTTCGTGAGCTTTTGTTGTCTTCAGGGATTGTGTTGAATGATAGTGTTCATTGGGTTACGTTTCATAGCGGGTGTGATTTTGGTTGCCTGCTTAAGTTGTTGACTTGCCAGAGGTTGCCGGAGACTCGAGTGGAATTCTTTCAATTGATCAACATATATTTTCCTATGGTGTATGATATCAAGCATCTGATGAAGTTTTGCAACAGCCTTCACTGTGGGTTGAACGAGCTTGCTGAGTTGTTGGAGGTAGAAAGAGTTGGGAATTGTCATCAAGTAGGTTCAGATAGTTTGCTTACTTCATGCACCTTTAGGAAGTTGAGGGACACCTTCTTCAATGGCTGCGCAAAAAAGTATGCAGGTGTACTGTATGGTCTCGGTGTCGAGAATGAAAAGACTAATTAAAAAAATAATTGGGAGAAGATCAATGGATATTTGCAGACTATGCAAGTGTGAACCTCTGTTTTTTCTTTGTCTACTTTGGCAAAAGATTGTTGTTTTAGTTGTGACTTCTTCTGTTTGTTGCATTGTGACTGAAACCTTGACTGGTTTTGTAGTTTCAATTTCTTTTAAATTATTGCAGTTGGTGTTTCAATAATAATCTTAATGATTCTCAACTTGTTTTGCCAAGTTTCCTTTTTAACATGTTCTTCTTTTTGCTGTTCTTGTTGTCTTAACAAATGACAGTGTCAGTGTTTATGATGTGGAATGTAGTTATCTCATCATAGATGGTATAATTTTTGAATTATTTCCTTCCTCAAATGACCCATCCTCCTTGTAAGTAGGGAAAGTGTTGTCGCTCTTAATAGTTTTTTACGTTTGAGTTAATGAAACTTGTTCAAAAGCTCTTGAGATTGGAAGAATACGTAATGGTGGCCGACAGAGAAGAGAGTGGTTTTTCCTTGCCAATTGGATGTAGAAGTTGCGGTGAATGGATGTGACAAATTCAGATTTCAGAATGGTCCCTTGGTTGAAGATTCGACTTCAGAACAGGTGCATATAATACAGTATACTTGTATAAAAGAATGATTGGGACTGTTGGCGTTATCTGGTCAAGAATATTTTTTCACTTGGTCGGAGGGATTTAGACCTGGTGAACATTGCTTTAGACCTGGTCTATAACTGTAAGTTGTTTTCGATTTCTCTGAACTATCTGAGCTTTCTTTTTTATGTGTTCTGGGTAGCAATGGGATGAATAATTCTGTTAAATGGAATTGTTAATTTTTCAAAATCTTGCTAGTGATTGGTTTCTTTAAATTTCTAAGAAATCTTGAAATTGATAGTGCAGCATTCTAGAGCTTCACAACAAGAATCAGTGGCTGTCAAGCGGCAATCTTTTGGCTGTCTCAATGGGGATTTGGATTTCGGATTCACATCCTTGAAGTAAAATAGGCTGAATATTTATTATTATACTCATGGTCAAGTTTTAAATCACCTGAGATGATATTACCTGAACTCAATGTGAGAATAATTTATTGTAAAATTAGTACACGGAAAATTACCGGTCTCAATATTTGGTTCCTGTATCTGTGAACTGCTGTCTGGTTGGCTTCATGAACTCGTAACAGTCTCAACAAAATACTCAAAAAATATTTGTTATTTGTCAACAAATGTCTTGTATTCTCCTAGGTAAACTTAAAACACATTCGTTACTTTTAACTAAATGATGTGTGTTCTCAATAAAACTAAATCGAAATTAACGTATATCACGACAATGTACTGTAATCTATTCGCTAGTTTTCCACAAAAACAAAGAGAGCTTTCCATTTCTTTTAAGAGGCATGAGATAATACAAATTTCCTCGGTTTTTATATAGAAATATAGATAATTTTTGAAATCAAATTTCTTTCAAGTATAAAATAAAAGAATGATATATCGAATTCTTGTGTCTATAAAAAACTTTGCTCCTGCAAGGAAAGAAAAAGGAGATGCAATAACTAAAATTTCTCTATAATCTAAAAGGGGTTTGGTTTGAGAAATTTTAGTTTGGTTCAACTTCGAAAATTAGGACTCTCTTTCGTTTTATTAACGCAATGCTGAAAGTTCTTTCGAATAAGTTTTGATCAAGTACTTACAAAAGAGTGTCATCTCAAAAGGTGACCTAAACAAAAACATAGATTTTTCTTCTCAAACACAACAAAACTAGAGATTTTCAATCAGCCTCATAATCATCAATAAATACAGCAGCTTAAAAGGATTATCAATAGACACCTACATTATAGATCTAATTTTCACAAATGTTGTCAAATATTGCGACAGATCAAATCTATAGGCACAATCAGCAATGAAGCCACTAAGTCGAAAGGATTACATTTAACTCCTATCCCTCACCCCCCTCAAAAAAAAAAAAAAAAAAAAAAAACCTCGTGGCCAGGATATTGAAAACATTGATCCTCTCACAAATCTCATTCCTAGATCCTAATCTAGACTTCTCTATTGACATCAAGAACCATCAACTCATTCATTTATGAATTCTTGGAAGAAAAAAGTAAAATGCCATCTGAAATGAACAGGGTAAAAACATAGAAGAAATTTTCATCGTTGGGCTTCATATGTATTGCTCTCAGCCTAAAGAAGCTTCATTTTCTCCCACTTGTTCCAACTCGTGGTTTGCCTTTAACCTCAGACTCCTGCATTGTCAAAACAAATTTGCATGATAATCTTCTTAATTCATTGATTCCAAAGATATGTTATTAACAATAATGCATGAACAAAAAGTTAACGAACCTGGGGCAAGTGCAGGTAGATGTAAGTCTTTGCTGTTGCTGGATTGTGATTTTCCGCACCCTTACTCCAGTCATAACACACCTACAGGAAATGTCTAGATTTAGTTTAAACAGCCAAAAGGAGAAGGAATGCCAACTGAAGTGCAGCTAAAGCGGAATTCAGACAGTTTTGAAATATCACTCATTATATAATGCCCTTCTGCTTATAATGAAAAAAGACGCAATCCAAGTATGTATATCCAAGAAATCAATGCAATATGTATATGTTACGCAAGCATCAGAAAATTGCAGGAAGAACCAGATATTTGAGTTGTTTAATCAAATGGAATCACAAAATTCAGGCAAAATTGAATTAGCCTGAGCCATTAATTAAAGATTTAACATTTATGCACAGAGAAAGAGGAGTGAATTTCCAAAATCCTGCCATTATTCAGAAATCAAGAGCTGCATGTATCTCTACGGTTGAAAAAGGAGGATAACAGAATTCAAGTCAACTTTAGGAAGAGGGAAAGAAAAAATTTACCGAGTAAGCATATATCGAGCCATCATTATTGAATGTACTGCAATGTATAGGCTGACCGCACCTTGACATGGCCTGAAAACCAGTAAAAATCATAATGTATATCAACAGATATTTCTGCTAGGCATAACAGGATGACATTATTCCCAATAATAACACAGTTATACTTATAATAAACCAAAGTCAAAAATACCTTGAGCCTCTGTTTGCTATCCTTGTCCCAGAAATTAAATGCACCATCAGATCCAGCAGTTGCAAAAGTGTGATGTATCTGAACAGAAAATAATTACATGAGATCCTGAGGAATATCAATCAATATAGGCACTTCACCATATAAAATAAAGAATACTTGGATCTATCTCCTACTCAGTGTTGTTAAAGGCGCAAAGGATCCTAGGGCTTATATATATATATAAGTATCCAATCAACTAAAACAAAGAGAAATCATTGAAAATATATAAAAAAAAACAATTATAATAATACAAATAATGATAATATAAATTAATGTGTTTGTCAAAATTTTAAAACTCACCCCAAAACCTATCTTAATTATTAAAGAAATGTAATACAACTTGATTTCGGGTTGGGTGGGTCAATTCGAGTATGAGTTTTCTCACACATTTTTATGAGGCACGCCTAGGCGTCTCAAAAGCGCGTGCCTATGAAGGTCGCCTAGCCTAACCCTTCATGAGGCACAGTGGTCACAGTCTGAGCCTGAGACATGCCCAGACACGCCTTTGACAACTATGCTCCTACTCTACAAATCTTAAATGAAACTATCAACAATGATATTCCCTAAAAAAAATCTACACTGAGCATTTAAATCCCCGCAAAAGGAATGACATTTCCACCGTTGGATGAACATTCATATGATATGTAGATCCGAAGGGAGAAAAGTTTAGAGTTTGAAATGCTTATAATCTCCAAAGAAATTACAAATACAGGGAAAAAAATGCGTATAACATGGTTTGATAGAGTGCCATAACGGATGAGATCCACTGGCCATGACTGAAAGGTACCTTAAATGAGCTGTTATATCACTACAATATATACTTTCATTTCTGAGTTTTGGTTCTTGAATTTTCCATGCCGCTTAAGTTGAAATCAGAAAGCACAAAAGGAAACTTACAGGATGGAAGCTCAAAGAGTTGACTGAGTATATCTCACTACCGTCTCTGTGGCATTTGAAAGTGAAGTTCTTACTTTGCTGTGAATCATCAAGATGATGAACACCAACCCTTCCCTCAATTGAACCAACCTATAGAAATAATAACACCGTAATCAACAACCAAAATAATCGAAGCACAATAGTCTACATGTAAAGAAAAGACAGTAACCTCAATTATAAGTAGTTGGACTCAAAGCTGATGATATTTAAAAAGGAATAATAAAATTGAGGCTAAACTTAGCCCCTCTTACTGGCAGAGGATGAGAAATAGAAACACAGGAGTATGCTACTAAATTGAACTCTGCCTCATATTTTGAGGGAATAAAGGTCATGAAGAGAGTAAAAAAAGGAGACCAAAATAAATGAATGCATACCAAGAAACCTTGCTGGTCAGGAAAGGCAGTAACACATCTTGTCTGGTACTTCAATGGGGAAGGGATTCTCTTGAACTCAGTCTGGTAACAGTAAACAATGATTAGACATATTCCAAAAAAAAAAAAAAAGAACTCGACATATATAAGTGAAGCAAAAAAAATAATAATAACAAGGTAAGAAATGGAGATCAATAAAATATATATCCCCAACTCAGTATCTGAACAAGTTAAATAGTAACAAGAATTCATTGCCACTCCCCCACCTTTATTTGACAATAAACATGAGCTATATATGGCAGATTGTAATACAGGTAATGTGAAAAACATAATCTAAACTCTCAATGATGGATTATCCAACTGTTAGTTTAAATTCCTAAGCCAGAGTTCAAAATTTCTAGGAGCAATAACTGTATTATTTTATCATCATTGTGTAAGAACAGAAATAGAATGACTAATGTTAGCAAGTAAAACAGAAATGACATATAGCAATTCAACCCATTCCAGACTGATATATTTTTCAATTCAAAATAGATATTGAAGACATGGATACTACATAAACCAAAATGACATTGAGAAATAGCCAGACAACTAAGCGGAAGAAGAAATATTCAACAATAGCAGAACTCTTAAGAATTTTAAACAGGATGCTCCATGAGGAACCATTTCTTTCAATTCCAAAAGAAAATCAATCCATTCTACATTAAACAAGATAGCTATAAGTTAAATTTTAAGTGTGGAAGCAGATGTTGCCATTCAAAAAATGCTTCAGCTGCCTGCACTAGATTTTTCCCATTTAATTTTCATATTAAAGCGATGGTCTCATGGAATAAAAACGTTACCTGAGGATTCTGCAAGTTGAAGACAATTAGATTTCTATCTGCAGTGCCAACAACCATAAGTGGATGTTTCACAGTGAGTGCATAACAACGATCAGGCAGCTGTTGAGTATGTACTGGATTTGGCTGCCTTGTATCCCAGTACCTAATTACATATTCAAAAACAGGATGGTAAGGAACTCGAAATACAAGAACATCAAGAGAGTACAAGTGACAGAACTACACACAAATTACCACAAAGTGCTTATTGAAAACAAATGGAACAACATCTCAACAGTAAACTGTCACTGACCACATCACATAACAAAATGAAATGAAAGGATATACTGAAAACCCAGAAAGGAGAAAGAAAAGAGCGCACACAAACATATTTAGAGAGGAAAGAAAGAGAAAGACGTACAGTAATAAAGCACTTATCATAGTCTTTTTTTTCTTTTACCAAAAATTAAATATTTTTAAAAACGAGTGCTGACAGTTTGAGAGTCACTAGCACCTGCCAGTCCACATCACTTTGAGCATCAATAATCATTAGTTTAACATAGCAGAACACATCATGCACCAGATTTACATTCATTCACCTGAACACGACAGAGTCAGTTAGATACACTTTTGTTTAGGGTCATGTGCTCGGACCACTTAACTTTCCACATGCACATCTTGGCTCATTTGGTATGGAGGTCAGTTCAGTCTGCTACCCAATGAAGACTTCTAATATAATGAAAGCACTAGACCCAATTTCAAATGAGCAGCACTTCTAATTATAAAACCAATTTATAATCCCAATCAAAATGCCACATGGACAGCAAAATTGAATTCATATAAAAGAAGAAACAGAAATCTTACTTCAAAGTCTTGTCCCAGCTGCCTGTGGCAAGTATGTTCATTTCTGGAATCCATGCAACCTCCTTAATTGGCCCATCATGCATGGCCACAGTCACAGGCTGACCACCAGATAGTAAAGACCACATCTTGACCTGCTTGTCACATCCTCCAGAGAATACGGTGGTCCCATCATCCTTCCATGTTGAGCACAGGACCTTTAAATTTCAAACACAAGACCAAGGTTAAATTATCAGCAATCACAAATTCAACAGCAGAAATATGGTTTTCTAACTACTAAAAATCTTGCTTTAGATTACCGGTTGATCATGCGATATTGATGCCTTGGGCACACTGGCCACAGCAGTTCCACTGCGTGAAATTTCCCAACACCTTACCTGTGAAAGCATTCAAACAAGATGAGTTAGAATACCAAGGATGTTAAACACCAAACTGGAAAACATAACAGGAAGTACAAATAAAACATTAGAGTCCAATTGGACAAACCTGATTATCCCATGAAGTTGCAACCAAGAAATTGGCCTTGGGACTGAAACAAAGACTTGAAACAGAATCACTGGGAGGTTGAGACACCTGCCATTCAAAAATTTCATGTAAATACTTATTATCTAACACAATCTTTATATTGAAGGTAAATGTATCTTCTTTCACAGTTTCACCTAATAAATGTTTAACATTCTGTGTCTACTGTATAGTCTGTATGAAAATAATGCATTAACTCTTAAGTACTAGCAACCTTGATAATTCATAATTCCATTAGTATCTATTCTTCTTTTTACATTAAAACTGCAATGTATTCAGTAGCCTCACGATTGGTTCACTTTCAGCAGTCCTTACGCAAGAAAGCAAACAAATATCATATTTAACATTACATACATATTTAGATCTTTTAGTCGCCGTGTCCAAGAAGCGGTTCCACAATACTTGTAACATCATCCATATATCATGAATTAAAACCAATTTCAGCAAACATTTAAGCACCAAGAATTAAAGAAACACGATAATCATATGCATTAACCACACAATTACATATAAATATCAGAAAGCTATACTAATCAGTCATTGTCCAAAAACACACAACCAATTTTTTAAAAAATTAAAAGAATATTTCCATAACAGAGCCACAGAAACACAATTAAGCTTAAACGTCATAATCAGCTTAATTCAACAATCGGCAAACTCATACACAACAAACCGACAACAAATTTAACGCTGACTAAAAGAAAATACAAAAAATAAATAAATGTGGATACCTCGAAGGATTTGTTAGGGTTTTGATTGGTGGCAACAGCAGCAGCACCAAAAGTAGCCATTGCTTGAAACAAATCAATTAATAATTAATAATTACTGATTGTTTCGTGACGTTTTGTTATTAAGGGATGAAGTAAGTGAGTTGAGGGATTTGAAACGAAAAGGAAAAATTAATGTATTCAATTGAGATTTTAAAAGACTATTTATGGATAAATAAGTCCAGTAGATTTTAAAAGACATTTAAAGAATGTAAAGACTTATAAGATTTTATGAAATTTCTTTTAATCAGAATTTTTTACTTATTAGATTTTAAAAGATTTATATCATAAGAATTTGTAAGATTTGAAAGGACCACATATAGATTAAAGACTATGTTTCAAAGACTATGCTTATATATTTATCTTTATATATTGTATAATTAAATATGCTATAAAGATTTGAAATTAATAGCAATGTCAAATTAATAGCAATAAATATTCCATTTCTCATAAAAGAAAAGCATTAATCCAAGAAATGTTAATTCAAAAAAAAAAAGTTGTGATATAGGGAAACCAATTAATGTAGCCGTGTAGACAAGCATAAAAGGATCACCTATACACGAAAGAAAATATTGACAGATTGCTAATCTTGGATTCTTATATATTAAATTTCCTTTTCACAGTAATAAGTCCATCAAGTTTGTTGCGTTTGCTTGTACTTGAATGCTCAAGCTAACAACTTAAAATGGTGTTTTGCTTAAACTATAACAAGGGTTTTGTTTATTTTTGAAACTCATTTAGTTTGTTATTGGGAGACTTCAGGATTATGGGGTCGTCTAATATTAGAGATTTTTAACGTCCTTTAGTCCTGCTTTGGACTATTTTGCTACATTACATACATACTTAGATCTTATAGTTGCCGTGTCCAAGAAGCCGTTCCACAATACTTGAATCATCATCCATATATCATGAATTAAAACCAATTTCAGCAAACAATTAAGCACCAAGAATTAAAGAAACACAATAATCATATGCACTAACCACACAATTATATATAAATATCAGAAAGCTATACTAATCAATCATTGTCCAAAAACACAAAACCAATTTTTTAAAAATTAAAAGAATATTTCCATAACAGAGCCACATAAACACAA